>OX381714.1:66538162-66694717 GCA_947462335.1 Harmothoe impar
CGTGACTTCTAGGTTGGCGCGAATTTCAAAATAAGTCACTTGAGATTTTGATGGATAAATAAATTTAAAAAAAGAAAAAAAAGCAAGCTGAAAGCTTGCTAAAAAATAATTTAAAAATACGGCTCTTTTTTTCTAGGGGGGGAGGGGCACTCTGGGGGGCACTCTTTAAGATATGTAGTTGGTCTCTTACTACGTATGTAACACTTGAGTACAAAAACCAGACAAGGTAAATTAGACTTTAATATACGGCGACTTTATTGTAAAGGTAACTCTTGGGTATTATAGTACAAGTATAACCAGCGGATATACAAGATCAGAACAGATATATAATACAGTGGGCAACCCTATAGCATAGAGTTAAGCCCGTGAGCACAGGGTGGTCATGTCACGACAGTCCCAAACCTGACTGCCTTCCAATGGAGAAGTAGCCGTCTTATATACAGCGCTGCATAGCCACGTGACCGTACTAGCAGCGCCACCTGTTAGGTTTAGTTATGTAAAATGCTTATGTAACAACTACCGACGGTAACCGAAGGTGGTACCGGTACACTACCGTATAGATAACCGAACTAGAGGAGTCGGTGTATGTAACGAACCGACGATACTAGTTAGATGAATAAAACAGTTATTAAACACAATAGAACCGTGTTGTCTTACATCATACAACATACAATAGATATACAACAATAACAGTTAGACTTTATAGTCAACCCGTTACACTACCCCCCTTTAGAATGTAGGAAGGGTTGGTTTTATAATAATAATACCTCTTGGATACATTATATACCACGTATATCTATTTATCAACAAGTAACATTTCTACTCATAGTAACAACAGGCATACATACATGAACAACCAGGTTAACATGTATATAACAGTTTATATCAACAATATAGTCTTTGGTATCAAACCATAGTCCCGTAGGCACATGATATAAAAACTGTCCAACTGATAGTCCTAGACTAGTATCAGTTAAAAGTAAAGGCACCAAATAACCACCTTGGAAACTCAACACATCACCTACTTCATTCAGCAATGGTGCGAATCCGTGTGGAGTTAGTGTCCTTATATATAAATAATAGAACTATAATAGCTCTCACTTCCTTTGGCGAAGAAAAGTTTTATAATTGGAACTATAGCAGTTCCCACTTCCTTTGGCGTAGAAAAGTTTATATATAAAAATCCATATTAGCGTATCCTAAATAAGGTGGGATAGATCGTCATCCTTATTAGGGGCGGTACTCCAGTACCTAGCAGTTTATGGTGGTAGAGATGGATAGAGTCCAGTACCGGTATAGTACTTCCATCTCTTGTGAAATATAAATATAAAAAGGTAGGTCCGAGCCTCCCTATAAATAATTATCACAGGAGGATGATCCATATAATAGTTCATAGGTCACAATAGTAGAATGTGACCAACGGATCAGAAGCCCTGGACAGTAGTAGAGCACCGACGGTTGTGGCTTAGTAGTAAACCACGGTTGAAGACATCAGGCTGCTTCCAGTGTGGTGGCAGTAGTGACTAGGTTAAGTCACGACAGCACCGTCGGTCTGCTTCGGTTGTCCAGGGGCGTGTAGCTGCGTCGATGGTTTAGTTTTACCTCCGAGGGGCGGAACAGTGCACCCCAGAGGGCCTGACAGGGGACCATCCTTAGGTGTCCATAGGGACACCGCCGGATGGCTTTCCTTCCCCATCAGGACTTCCTCCAGGAGGGGCCTCCGTGGTG
The DNA here is from genome assembly GCA_947462335.1 of Harmothoe impar. NCBI lineage: Eukaryota > Metazoa > Annelida > Polychaeta > Phyllodocida > Polynoidae > Harmothoe > Harmothoe impar. The sequence continues at coordinate 66,539,891 of OX381714.1, forward strand.
TAAACCACAGCAGCCTCCACCTGGAGAGGAAGGGCTCCACCTGGGGCTACCGAGAGGGTACTCGGCGCCGCAGTAGGCTCCCCGCCACTGACCACCCGGGTAGATTGTGCCATGAAAGAAAATGGCATCTCATACCTAGGTGGGTGTACTGACAGTACCGGGGTCACAGGAGGAGCAGGCCTTGCGGCAAGCCCCAACCTGGACTGGAGATCTGGAAAACCAGTTCTCTCCCACTCTGTCAGCTTTAGCCCGAACTGCCGGAAGAACTTGGCGTCACAAGTTGTCAACCTTGATTCAAGCTGTTCGATCGTAGCCCTCCAGAGGGCATGATCTTGCTCCAGACTCGCCTCACGCTCGGCAAGGACTCTGGTGCGTTCAGCAACCCAAGCTTTCCCTTCCCGGATAGCCTGTTCTCTGAGCAACTTATACTGCTCAAAGTAGGACTTCTCCAAGAAAGAAACCTGAAACTGGAGTAGCTTACTTGCGTTTTCAGCCATCTTAGCTCTGTAGCACTCAAATCCGGGGACTAGAGTGTCAGAGAATCCAGTGTCAAAAGCAGGACCGTCTCCAGGCAACACAGGTAACCCTGCTAGCCCTTCGTCAACAGCCCTGTGCTCAGGTACTGGAGTCACCTCGTCATCCCTTGCGGGGTCAGAGGTTGCTCCGTGCTGGGGTGGAGCAGTCGGCTGGGCTGACGCCCCATCCGGCTGTTGTACCTCTACCTGTTCAGCGTCACTGATAGGTGAGATACTCTCCTGTGGAGCTGAAGCTTTCTTTTGCTTCTGGCTCCACTTGTACTGCTTGACATAGTCAGCAGCAACCTGACCCGCCTGCTCGTCACCCAATGAGTTCTGAACAATAGCCAGTGCATCACCCAGTTTCTGTCTCTCCTGCCTGGGCAGTTGATCAGCAACCGAGGGCAATGCAACCGAAGATACCGTGACGGTACCGACGGTTTGGCTACGGTCGACCTCAGATGTTACCGTGGCGGTGGCGACACGTTTCTTCGCAGGTTCACTGCGGGAACGGTCACGTCCACCTTTGGTATCATCTTTGGATGACTGGCGGCCCCTTTTCAGATCTTTCTTCTTCTTAGGAGGGGTATCCTTTCTGACAGTGGGCATCGGAGTTTCTGTTTCTGGCCCGAGATCGGTTTGTTCGCACTTGGCGCCCTTACACAATCTCTCCCAGTCAGCCTCCGTGAGGTAATTCCACTGTTTAAGTTTGTTGGTTCGCCACTTATACTGTAGATTCCCTACACGTTTGTGGCACCCCCAAACCTTCAGTGCAGCCTCAACTCCACGACTAATAGTGCGCTTGTGAACGCCCTTATTGTCGCAAAGATGCCTTACCAAACCAGCCCTCCGTTGGCAACGGAATAGCTCCCCGTCACTGTACTCAGGGCAGGAAGTACTAGTACTCCCACTCACACAGTACAAGTAGGGACGCACATTCATGTGCTTCTCTACTAAATGACGGGCGAACTTGAACAGGTTCGGCCACCGTTTTGCAGCTGTCGAAGCCCCCTTCAGGCGCTGACAGCGAACATACGGGCAGGGATCCCCTGGCACGTAGTTCTTCCAAGCATATTTCAGCTTGGGACGGCATGACCTATGGATGTTAGGTTTATTCCCTTCCAACACTGCCCTGAGGTACACGAGGTACCAGTCAATGGGGTGGGAATCACCTGTCAACCAGTCTTCGTCGTCTGAACCCTCGGTCGTGTGAGGTGCAGGAAGAGCCATTTTGCCATTTTCCTGAAGTAAATCAGAAAGGCTCAGGTTCTTCCGGTCATCATCACGGAGACACAGGTTTAGACGAACATGCGCTGCCTTGGCGCGGAGGCGGCGATTGGCTCTGCTCTCTGCAACAGACCATCCCTCGGCTTCCGCCTTGGACACTCTATCAGCAACAGCTTTGAGCCTATCTGCCTCAGTCGGTGCGACCTCTTCGGTAGCAGGAGTTTCAGGGGAAGATGTAATCCTCCTCTTACGCTTCCGCTTCCGTTTGGTCTTAGCACGAACCGTGGACCCGTCTGATGAATCACCATCAGGGACCGTCGGTTCTTGTGCCAATACACCGGCGGGTTTCGGAGAAGATCCCCCTGCAGGGTTCTCCTCCTGGTTGGTATTACTACCACCCAGACCAGGTTCTGTTTTCGGAACAACATCACCCGACCCCTCAGGGTTAGGTTCAGCTGGTACCGAAGCCGAGCCTTGACCGACGGTTGGAGCACCGGTAGTGTCCATTTCCGTGTCAGACTCGAGAACTAGGTCATCCCCGTCGGAGGCCTCAGCCTTCTTCGGGGCCGTGCATGTGCCATCTACACGGGCTGCCATACTGTTAGCTCAGGCGTAGGTGAACCTCACGGTTCACTCACCCGAGCCTTTAGTAGCACAGCAAGTAAAACAACAGTGTAGGTACTGCCGGGCAGACCTAGGCACCACTGATCAACACGCTACCCTACGGGCAAACGTGTTGATCTGAAGAAGCCTGGCCGCCTGTGGGGCTTATATACCCCACCCGTCCCCCGTGACCCCGCCCCTTGACCGGCTTCTCAGCCAATCAGGGGTCGCGTCTCGAAGACGCGCCGAGGTGACCCAATTTCTCACGGCTCATTTGGCGGGAGAAATCGATCAGGTGACGCGGGCAGCGCCCTTCCCACGTCTGGCATATCCGACGGTGGGAACTCTGACTGTTGTTTACAATTTTCGTGGCGGAGCCACCGGAAAACCCGGGAATGATATACCGGCATTAGAGGATATACACAGCAGCGTGTTACTAAGCAATATGTGGTCAAAACTAATCCCATACTTAGAACTAATCGGCAAAGCCAGCCACCCGCCCTGAACACGTGCTTTTCTACCTCCAACGGATAACCACACCGGATAACCCGTCTCTTCTCGTTGTGTTTTGGTGATCGAGTACCGGGCCAATGACCACCGGCCCAGTACGGAACTGTCCAGGGAAATTTAATCAAGCCAGCAGCTAAATGTCGTCAACAAGGTAAGAAAAAAATGTTTACACAATTTTATCTCGCTCTCTGACACGTGTGCTCCTCCGTAGACCTTGTACCGGTATGTCCAGCAATGATGACACCGGAGGTATCACCTTGCTTTGTTTACCGGTGCCTACGGTTAGTCCTTTACGCACAGCTGACCCTTTTTTACGAGGCCTACCGCGCTTGGGCTTGGTAACACACGACTGTGGTTCAATCGGTAATTTCCTAGGACGACCCCTTCGGCGCGCTACCGTCGGTACCGACGGTATGACCGTTGGTCCTGCCTTCGGTATCTTCGGTAGCGCAGGGTCGGTTGGTGCTGGTACTCGACCAGCACCGAGGGAATCTTCACCGTCATCTATATATGGAACTCCATACCAAGGTCGGAGTCTAGCCACATGTGATTTAGTGAGAGTCCCTTTTTGCAACCGTATTACTACAGTAGTTTCACTAACCACCATAGTAACCGTATGCGGACCATCCCAGGAGTACAGGGTCTTGACTTTGGAATTTGGTGTGCTAAATCTCGCGACCTTATCCCCCACCTTGAATTGGCGGAGTTTAAGGCCCGTGTCATAGCCCACCTTCTGCAAACTAGCAGATTTTTCCAAGTTGTCCCTTACTACTCCATAGGACTCGCGTAATGATTGTCGAAGTGACTCAACAAACATCACTGTGCAGGGTTGCTCGAGCTGGTGTCCCTGCACTCCATAGACCATGTCACTAGGCATGACTATGTCTTCACCCATTACGAGCATATTAGGCGTACAGCCCGTCGACGCATGTTCGGTAGCATTGTAAGCATGGGAGATATAGCGAGCGTGCTCATCCCAATCATCCCGGTGCTCATTAACCATTGTCGTGAGACATTGGATCAACGTCCGATTGAAACGTTCCACCATACCATCCGATTGAGGTCGGTAGGGGTTCGTATGCGTCTTGCAGATGTGTATTTTACTACACAGTTCTGCCCACAGTCGAGATTCAAACTCACGACCCTGGTCGGAGTGAAGCATTAAAGGACCTCCCCACGTGAGGATCCAATTCTCGAAAAGTGCTTCTGCGCAGGTAACAGCTGTATGATTTACCAACGGATATACTTGGACATACTTGGTATAGTAGTCCTGTACCACCATCATACAGGTATTCCCACGGGGGGTCGTGTTGAAACCACTAATGATATCAACAGCGATCCGGGCAAATCGAACACCGAATAGCTCTTGACTTAGAGGTAGCTTACCAATACCAGGTCCAGGCTTTGATAAACAGCATTGGGGACATTGTCTCACCCAACGCCGTATGTCCAAAGTCATACCAGGCCAGTAATATCTACTCTTAATCTTTGCCTCAGTCCGTTGTCTGCCAAAGTGTGCTGAAGTTCGGTGGCCATGACAGTAATTGAGCAACTGTAGTCTGAGTGACAAAGGCACTACAGACTGAGCTGTTCTCTTCCTGCCAGGTTGCACCCTCCAGCGGCACAATACACTGTTCCGTATAAAAAGATTATCCCACTGAGCTAACAGTTGTCTAACTTCTTTACATTCCAGTGAAAGTGCGGGGCGAACAGGCTTGGACAGGCCCAACAACTTCAAGGAGTACACCCTCGAAATAGCTGGATCTGCAAGCTGCTCATCCTTCAAGTGATTTAACGTCCAGTTAGGAACTTTCGCACCCACAGACGCAATCACTGCATTGTGAGACCCACAGTCTCGGCAGTCTACACGGTGACAGTTCCGGATAGGATAGCGGGACAAGCTGTCCGCATTCACATGATCTACTCCACTCCTGTGTATGATATGCTCATTCGTCATGCCAAACTCAGAGAGGTGGTTCAACCATCTACCCATCATCCCCTCAGCGTCCTTGAAGTTAAGGAGCCACTGCAGAGATGAATGATCCGTCCGTACGAGATAATTCCCACCATATAGGAAATGTCTGTACTTTTTTGTGTAAACCACCACTGCCAAGAGTTCACGCTTGGTTGTGCAGTAGTTACGTTGTGTTTTGCTTAGACTGTTGGACGAAAATGCCAGCGGCACTTCTCGCCCATCCTGGATCTGCGACAAGGCAGCACCAATACTTGTATTAGAAGCATCAGTGTCCAAGATGAACTTACCAACAGGTGCAGGGTAGTGCAAAACAGGTGTTTCTAAGAAGAGTCTCTTTAACTCACTGAAAGACTGTTCTGCGGCTGGAGACCAGACTATTTTAGCCTTAGCCTTCTTCTCTCCAATCATCAGCTCTTGTAAGGGAGCTGCGACTCTCGAGAATCCAGGTATAAAATCTCTGTAGTATGAACAAAACCCGATGAAAGAGCGTATCTCCTTCGTGTCCATCGGACGAGGCCAGTTCTGTACCACTTCGATCTTATGAGGATCAGCCATGATGCCATGTTCAGAAACAATTCTACCTAGGTATTCAACTGACTTCCTAAAAAGCTTGCACTTTGAAGGTTTCAATTTCAGACCATATGATAAGATGCGTTTCAGCACAGCTTGGAGGTTCTGTAGAGTTTCCTCCACAGAACCACCGAAGACGATGATGTCGTCCAAGTATACTAGGCACTTTTTCCAAAGTAAACCCCGTAACATGGTTTCCATCATTGCCTCGAAGGTTGCCGGGGCATTGCATAGCCCGAATGGCATGACGTTGAACTCAAATAGTCCCATATGGGTAGAAAATGCGGTTTTTTCTCGGTCCCGGGGGTCCATGCCGATCTGCCAATAACCAGATTGTAAATCTAGTGTACAGAACCATTTCGCCCCACCCAGAGATTCCACACATTCATCTATCCGAGGTAGAGGATATGCATTCTTCCTAGTGAGTCCGTTCAACTTCCTATAGTCGATGCAAAATCGACAGGAGCCATCCTTTTTGGTGACCATCACCACAGGACTTGACCATGGACTCTCACTAGGTTGAATCACATCTTCATCCAACATCTTTTCTACCTCAGCCTCCATAGCACTTTTTTTAGCCATGGGTAACCGACGGTAGGGGATTCTACTGGGAAGCGCGTCCCCAGTGTCAACCCGGTGTTGTACCGTATTGGTACGCCCTAGAGGATCTCCTGGTTGCGCAAAGGCGTCAGATAACTCCGACAGCTCATTGGCCACCATTTCGCTCTCTAGGGTTGTGAGGTGTGACTCACACAACAGGGACCTTAAATGTTTCGGTAGGTTGGATTTGGCTAGAGCCTCTTCGTGGGAAGAGTCTCCCGCCACCACACCTACTTCCACAAAGTCCGTAGTTAGTGAGTCTACCCCATATGCTCGCGTGGTGTTACCAATAGGCGTCCCCTTTCGTAGAGTGATTTCTCTACTACTCGAGTTACAAATCGGTATCACCCCCCAACGAGCGTTGGCCAGGTAAGTATGATAGCCAGCAAGACCTAACTCAGAGAGCTTTTGATCTTCTGGTTCAAACATTCCCGGCCGTTTGGCCTGCACTCCCACGCAGCTGACTAGGACATCGGATACATGTCCTGCTGCCAACTTTGTGTCTTGTGCCACTGACGCCACAGAAGAACCATTCCTTAAAACGCACTGTACAGATTGTTTATAAGGATGTTTAATCTGAAGTCGGCCCGTTGCGGTGTTCATTGTTACCCCGTAAAGAGCAGCAAAGTCCATCCCCAGTATGCCATCATCAGTGATGTCGGTGATGGTTGGACATATCCAGTATGTCTTGCCATCAACCAACATAGGTTTTACAGTTCTGCCATAAGTCTGCATACTATCTCCCGTAGCAGTCCGAGCCTTTACTCCCAGTAGCGGAGCTTCGGGCTGGTTGCAAAGACGGGCCATGAATCTACGATCGACCAAGGTGTGAGATGCACCCGTGTCGACCAAAAATTCACCACGCGTCCCGGAAATAACCAGACTCAGGTACCAACGCTGTCCCCGTAAAGGGACACACTCAGAGGTCAGCATCGGGCTTCCCCCTCCATCCATAGCAACCCCTTTTGTCAGGAGATAATCCCAACACGGGTCGCTCGGGGAGTCTTGAATCACACTGCTCTGGGCAATTGATTCTAACCAAGACTCCTCTAAGCCAGCGACTATAGAATCCTCCGGATTCCGTTCGTCCTTGCCAGCCCCGCCTTGCCAGATGCTTACAGGTTGTACAGACCCTTCTGCCTCTGCGCGGCCTTGGTTCATGGAAGAGTTAACACCGTCTACTAATCCCTTACAGGCATGGCTAACTGTGGGGGCGCCATCCTTGCCAAGAGGATGGGCCCCATTCAGTTTTCCGTCTCCTTTTCAGTTTTAGCAGCGACGGGTGCAGGGGCTTTGCATTCGCTAGCCCAATGACCCATCTTTTGACAGCGTCTACATGGCTGAGGTTTCGTGTCCTTTTTCTTCTTTTTCCTTCTCTTTCCAGATCCAGAATCAGAAGTGGACGCGGAGCTCTTTTCCAAGTGCTTCCGCAACAAACCCTCAATCATCTTTTCCATGTCCCTGTCAGGCATTACTGCCGCCACCTCCTCGGAGGCGGGCTGTTTTTTCTTAGGTGGTTTTGTGGCGGCCTCTACCACCTGAGCTCCTTTCGGGGCTACAGATGGAGCTGCCGACACTCCTCCACTAGGAAAAACAGCCTGTTTGGTGTCATACACATCTGCATGGTCAAAAAGGTCAGCTAGAGATAAGTCCGGCTGCCATTTCTCCCGCAGATATGCCTGGAGATTGGTGTCTCTGACTCCATTGACAAACCTGGAGGTTAACTCCTGGATGACAGTGGGGGTGTCAGGTCTACATCCCTGATAACACTCGGATATCAGTTCTTGTAGAGCAAATCCGTAGGATCTCAGATGCTCGTCCTTGCGTTGGACACGTTTGAGCAGCTGAGTCCTTGGGTCATGCTCACCAATCTTCCCAATCGCCCATTCAGCTGTTTCTTCAAGTGAGCTCAATGTCTTGATCTTCACTCTCTCGAACGCCAAAAGGGCTGGTTCACCTGGCCCGTTGCAGAGTGCTTGCTTCAGAGCAACCAGCGCTTGCTGATTGTTCCAGCGATTGCTCTCCACAATAGCCTTGAACCGAACTTTGTACTTTCTCCAGGGTGGCGACCCTGTGAAAGGCGGAATATCGATGGCCTTTTGACGGGCTGCATCAGGATGTTTGATCTCCCCAAAGTTGAAAGGAGCATACCGTTCATCCAGTTCATCGATGTCCCGCGGGACGATGTCTGTCCCCAGCTTCTCAATAGCCGGGTTCCGGTCGTACTTAGCCTGCTGGACAGGCGTTAAGCCTTGTCTAGCTCTGGGTTTCGGTACTGGAACTGAGACCATGGTCTGCTGCTGATTCAACGTCGTTGAACCAGTAGATGGGTGGGTGTACCCTGGAGGTGTTGCCGTGCCTCCAAAGGCGCCACCACAGACCGGAGTCTGTAGATAGCTAGCCCCCATCTGAGGTGTCATACCTGTTACCGTGGTGTGTACTAGCGGCGGGACACTTGAAGGTGTCACTGTCGTGTACACACTGGGTACGGGTATGACTGGAGGTACCACCGTGGAAGGTGGTGGTACTTTCTCCGACTTCGTCTTCAGGTCCTGATTGACTTGCCTTAAGCTTGCGAGGTCCTGTCTGGCTAAGTGGAGCTGCGTGCTCAAATCCTTTCCCAAGGAAGTTAAGCTTGCAACCTCACATTCGCCGGACACCCTCTGGTGCAAAAGTTTGTCAACCTCCACCTTGTGGGAAGCCATCTCGTTCTGGAGTTCCAGTAGGAACTTTTTCTTCTCATCAACCTCCCTTAGGAATAACTTCCTAGTTTGATTGATGGAAGCAAGTTCCCTCCGGGCTTCCGCGAGCTCGTGCAACTCAGTTTTCCTGGTGGGGATACCCATAGCAGCTAGTAGGTCCCCATCCAGTGGTAAACTGGATGGCTCATCTACTGCTGGCGGGTACCCCTTACCAGGAGCTTCTGTTGCCACATTAGTCTTCTTTGATAGCCCGCCACCCCCCATACCGTTCGGTGTAGGAGTGGCACCATCAGTGAAAACCGACGTGTCTGGATCCAATGAAGGATCTGCTACCGTCGGTGTAGAACCGAAGGCAGCTGGGCCGAGAGTTTTAGGCTCTCTACCCGGTATTTTCTGACCCTCAGGACAGAAAAGATTCGTGGAAAGGGAGTCCAACGATCTCCTGGAGCTTATATCAAAGGGTCCCGGGATTGGAGATTGCTCCCCATCCTCTCCTTTGGTAAAGGCTTCCACAATAGGATCACCTATTGCTTCTTGGGAGAGGTCGTCACCGGGCACCTCCAAGGCTGCCCGGCTCTCCCGCCTATTGGATTTGCCTGTGAAGAAGCGTACATTCTGTACGGCTTCCTCACGTTCCTCAGCAGGGGTTTTAGTCCTGCCGCTGAACGAGCTGACAAAATCGTATAGGTAATCCATATACTGTAAGTCTATTTAATACCCTATCAATGGTCGGTTCGATCAAGTGGTCACGGCACCAATGTAGTTGGTCTCTTACTACGTATGTAACACTTGAGTACAAAAACCAGACAAGGTAAATTAGACTTTAATATACGGCGACTTTATTGTAAAGGTAACTCTTGGGTATTATAGTACAAGTATAACCAGCGGATATACAAGATCAGAACAGATATATAATACAGTGGGCAACCCTATAGCATAGAGTTAAGCCCGTGAGCACAGGGTGGTCATGTCACGACAGTCCCAAACCTGACTGCCTTCCAATGGAGAAGTAGCCGTCTTATATACAGCGCTGCATAGCCACGTGACCGTACTAGCAGCGCCACCTGTTAGGTTTAGTTATGTAAAATGCTTATGTAACAACTACCGACGGTAACCGAAGGTGGTACCGGTACACTACCGTATAGATAACCGAACTAGAGGAGTCGGTGTATGTAACGAACCGACGATACTAGTTAGATGAATAAAACAGTTATTAAACACAATAGAACCGTGTTGTCTTACATCATACAACATACAATAGATATACAACAATAACAGTTAGACTTTATAGTCAACCCGTTACAGATGCATGGGGGGGGAGGGGGGGAGGGGGGGAGGGGAAGGGTTTTTTAAGAGTGAGACTCGCTTCTCTGCCCTCTCTAAAAGAGAGGGCAGAGAGGCGAGTCTACTTACAATGGAAGGTATCATGATTGCGTTTATGATGATGTGCATCATGATGTGACTATCTTACAACCCTATGAGAAATAAGCAAGACATGGGCGCACTTACACGGGCTATTTGTAAACTAATTTCTCTTGAATCTATTAACAGCTCACATTTTTTTCTTAGATGACATCTGACAGCTGCTTGCTAGGCTAAGATATTGTTAAATAAACAACTTGGAAAGCTAATTACAGTTTTCTGGCTTGAAATATAGTCTTTCAACAGACTTTTTTTCTCATCTTACACAGAGGCAAATATCAGAGACACCCAATGGCGCTTAAACTGCTCTCAGCCAAGGGTCGGGCACTGCTGGACTATAATAGACGGGTCAAGGACCGTTCTACTGTGGGTCAGGCTAGGTCGGACATTCAATAACGCGACTTTAGCAAAACTTGCTTGAAAGTCTGACCATGCGAGATCCTTATGCCCCAGTCTGTCAATGCTGTCCAGACTTTCAAGCAAGGTTGTCAAAGACCTACCTGTCATTGAATGTCCGACTTAGCCTGCCTGACCCTCAGTAGAACGGTCCTTGACTCATCTATTATAGTCCAGCAGCGCCCGACCCTTGAATGAGAGGGGTATTGACACCATTGGCTGACTCTGATAATTCGCCTGTGTGCACGAGGGGAGGAGAGGGTTTACAGCTTGCGCTTATAGAGCACTACTAGTGGAGGTTTGGATGAGGAGGCTATGACATATGATGTTTGTCTTAAAAAATAGCCATGGCGCATGTCGATGTCGCTTAATTATGCTCATATCTCATGTCGATTTTAAGAATTGCTCATGTCACCTGTCACTGTGTTTTTCAAGCTTCATGTCAAATGTCACTAGGCTTCATCTCGACTTTAGTGGTCCACACCGCTGCTGCTGCTGCTGCTGCTGTCGGTGCTGCTGCTTGTGCTGCTTGTGCTGCTCATGCAGCAGCTGCTGGCTGCTTGTGCTGCTGCTGCTGCTGCTGACAGATGCTACTGCTTGTGCTACTGCTCGTGCAGCAGCTGCCAGCAGCTGCTGAAGCAGCTGCCAGCAGCTGCTGGCTGCTTGTGCTGCTGACAAGGTCATGGGGGCTGCTGCTGACGATGTCACGGATGCTGCTGACAAATGCTACGGCTTGTGCTGCTCGTGCTGCTTGTGCTGCTGAAGTCGCTGCCAGCTGCTTGTGCTGCACGTGCAGCTGCTGCTGAAGCCGCTGCTAGATGCTGCTGCTTGTGCTGCACGAGACTGAGTAGCCGCTATTCGGCGTTTCACTCCTTATGTACCCTGTCCTAGTTAATCCTCTTAAACGGCTGAAAAGGCTCTCTCAGCACAGAGACTCTACTCAATGTAAGAGATCAGTTAAGTAAGTTTTCACATGCCACCTGACTACTGCGGGAGGGTTTAGACTTAAGCAGCTTAGTGCACACACGTGTCTGTTAGAAAAGCTACCTGCACACCTGCCTTCCTTTTTCACTAGTATTTACCCCCTGCCGACTTATAAGGCACCTATACACGCCTTCTTGCTTCTAGAGCTAAGCTGACTGGCAGCTATTTTAAAAGAGAATACTCGTTACCTGTATAACGGATAAGGGGGTTATGAGATTAGCGTGTGTATACAAAAAAAAACAAAAAAAAGCTACAGGGGGCGCGTGTCTGTCTGTGAGGTAGAGACCATGTGGTAAGCGACTCAAGTGTAAAACAACAGCACCTCCTCTTGTCGCAGTGAGTGGTGTGGACGGCGGCTGGCTAGTTGAATTTAAGCGTCAGCTTGAAAGATAAGGCCAAATAAAAAAAAGGTTTGTTTCAGGTCACCCGACCAACCCTAGCAAAACAGGGTCGACCCTACGTTTTTTTTTAAGCAAGTTTGAAGAAAATTTCATATTTTTATACTTTTTGGGTCATTTTTAGAATTTCCACGGAGGATGGCTAGTACTTTCATGTTAAAAAAATAAAATAAAATAAAATAAAAATCCGACCTACCGACTCCAGTCTTTCTGCCCATGTTACCTGAAACATACCTTTTTATTTTTTTTTGGCTTAATCCGTTCACGGGCTGGCGCGTCACACCTGTCGTTAATCACCCCCTGTAGTCTTTGTATACACAGGTGACTCGGCTTTATCTCTTCACCAGCTATAATCCCATATACATGTAGCGCACGTTACACTCGTTAATTCTCTTTTCATGCTGATGGATTAGGGGTGGAAGGGTTCAGGTGAAAAGCGATTTGATTCTCTCTGGAAGAGGGTTGGAGCTCTAGGTGAAAACAAGCTTAGAACATCCAGATTAGCTGCTCTCTCGGCTATATAAAGAGCTTCATTTTTTCTAATCTCTGCCCACTTCGTCTTGTTGTACACTATCAGTCACGAGGCAGACGCTGGAAGTAGCAGATGTTTGCAGTATGGTTTACACAGAGGTTACCTGCTAATAGGATTTTGTCAGAATAGGGTGAGTTGCTATTAAAATGAACATTTAAATGAGTTGTTAATATGGTATCTGATGTTAATGAGCTAACACCTAACATTGAGGATTATGACCTCCCAGAGGGGCGTCTCGCCAAATTCTCCAGTCTTGACTATAGTCTTAACTGTCTAAAGACTGTGGAGCACGTTAATGGGTGGTCTCCTTACTAATTTCACTTGACCAGGCCGGCAGGGTCAACTAGGCTAGGTAATTACAACCACAAGGGCGGCTACTCAACATGCAAGTAGACCTACTACTACGAGATTGTCTTTTGACCACTCTGCCGCCGCCTGCTGGTCTGGCGATTACATGCTCTAGTATAGTTCTCCGCTCTTTTCGTCAGATGACGCCACAATAGGGTTTTTGTACATTTCCACGATACTCGCGAACATTTTAAACGCATAATGACCTATAATAAGCAACAAAGCACACTTCTAATATATTGAATATAAGAAACATGTCAACGTTGTGTATTTCTGATAGAATGAGGCAGATTCTTTGAAATATCAACTAAACTATAGTGAGATTGAAAATACTACACCATATCTAAAGCGATATAAAAGCTATATAAAGTCAGAACCTCTGACGGATCGGTAGGATCACTCAACCATTCGTCCTCGAAAGCAACACAGGGTTCCCGTCCAACAGGACTTTGAGCCTTGACGCTTTTGAGGAGGTTTGATCTCATGCTGCTTAACATGTGGTGTAATTAATCAACACCGCGGCCCCTCTTTAGGGGCCACACAATAAACAAAGAATAAAATAGGGTAGGACTTAGGTTTAAAGTGAATCTCCCAGGATTTTGGCGAGGTCGACAAAGGAGGAGATAACAGATTAAACTGCAGGAGACTATACGCATACCTTGATACTCTCAGAGGGGGAGCTCCATATTGCGGACCTGTGGTCAAGGTAATTACAACCACAAGGGTGGCTACTCAACATGCAAGTAGACCTACTACTACGAGATTGTCTTTTGACCACTCTGCTGCCGCCTGCTGGTCTGGCCATTACATGCTCTAGTGTAGTTCTCCGCTCTTTTCGTCAGATGACGCCACAATAGGGTTTTTGTACATTTCCACGATACTCGCGAACATTTTAAACGCATAATGACCTATAATAAGCAACAAAGCACACTTCTAATATATTGAATATAAGAAACATGTCAACGCTGTGTATTTCTGATAGAATGAGGCAGATTCTTTGAAATATCAACTAAACTATAGTGAGATTGAAAATACTACACCATATCTAAAGCGATATAAAAGCTATATAAAGTCAGAACTTCTCACGGAACGGCATCTGCAACAGATCACTCAACCATTCGTCTTGAAATGCCACACAGGGTTCCCGTCCAACAGGACTCTGAGCCTTGTCGCTTTTGAGGAAGGTTTGATCTCATGTTGCTTAACATGTGGTGTAATTAATCAACACCGCGGCCCCTCTTTAGGGGCCACACAATAAACAAAGAATAAAAAGGGTAGACCTTAGGTTTAAAGTGAATCTCCCAGGATTTTGGCGAAGTCGACAAAGGGGTAGATAACAGATTAACCTGCAAGAGACTATACGCAAACCTTGATACTCTCAGAGGGGGAGTCCCATATTGCGGACTTGTGGTCAGATCTATCCCTTCTAGGGGGCAGGTTGCATGTCGTAAATGTCTACTACAGACATTGGGATATATTGTTAATCTTACTCTAGGGTCTCCATAATTAGACCCTGAATCCGTTGTTAAACGGGTGTGAGGGGGTGGTAACTAATACTTATGAGATGTTAGCTTAGTTCATAGTCTCCTTACCAATTTTCACTTGACCAAGCTGGCAGAGCCAACTAGTCTAGGTAATTATAACCACAAGGGCGGCTACTCAAGATCTAAGTAGACCTACTACTACGAGATTGTCTTTTTGGTCCTTCTGCTGCTTAGTTATTACATCCTCCAGTCTAGCTCGCCACACCCTTTGAGCAGCACCACCATTGCCTCGGTAAAAGTGTAGGGTGTGTGCTTTCCACCTTCAGGTATCCATAGATTCGATCACTATCACCCCCCTTGAAATGACTTCAGCTGTTAATTAGGGCGTAAAGCCACCAACCAAGTCCCTGTCAAAAGATGTGAATAACGAAACGCGCTAGTATAGTTCTCCGCTCTTTCGTCAGATGGTGCCACAATAGGGGTTTTGTACATTCCTACAATGCTCGCGAACATTTCAACGCATAATGAGCTACATAGGCAACAAAGCGCGCTTCTAATATATTAGAATATAAAAAACAATTCAATATTGTGTATTTCTGATAGAAATGAGGCGGTTTCCTTAAATACCAACTAAACTATAGCGAGATGAAAAATACCACACCATATCTAAGGCTTTATAAAAAACTATAGAAAGTCAGAACCTCACACGGATCAGCATTCTGTTTGCAACGGATCACCCCTGACCCACTGGTCCTCGCATGCCACACACGGCTCTGCCGTGTTTGAGCTTTGAGGTATCACCCATCAAGTGATCCATGCCGCCCAACATGAAGCGTAATTAATAGCTGCTGTTGCATAGCACAGTGGCAGCATCTAACTAACTCTAAAGAGTTAGTCGGCCCCTCTTTAGGGGCCACACAATAAACAAAGAATACCCTGAATCTGGGACCTGCGGGCGAGGGCCCCAACTGTGAAGTCATTATTGGCCACATTGGTAATATCAATTAAAACTTTAGACAACACCCACCTTAAGTATCATTAACGGACAATATCAATGAACTCAGCATCCGCCTGGTTACCACATTTAGCACCAATTTTACAACTCACAGGGGCCACACTAGCCTCACCGCGCTTTTTATTGCTCTGCTGATTTCTCCAATCCAAAACATGAGGTATCTAGTCTAGCTGTGAGCTCATTGGGCCAAACAAAAAAATAATCCGTGTTCAGGTAACATGGTCCAAAAAAAAATAGGGTAGGTCTACGTCGCCTAAGGCGACGATAGCGCGTCAAAGCGTTTACAGGGTTCGAGCCCGTGAGCTGCTCCTTGGGGCTGCAAAAAACGCTGAAATCCCATAGGGAAAAAATTTTGGGTTTTTGGACTTTAGGCCTTAATTTGAGGGTGATCCCGGGCTGATAGAAAAATAATTCTTGGACGAGCGGATAGCTCTGGATCTCTTTTATCTAAAACAGCGAAAAATTGATTATGGTTTCGCCGCAATTCATCCGACGGGGGGTAATCAGCCCCCCCCTCTGCCAATCAAGGCAGTGAATCTTGGCGACCGTGCGATCACTCACGGCCACCGCGACGAACCGACAGAAGAGATCGGCATCTTAGTATGATTCGTGTGACCTACTTAGAGGCTCACACGGTGGAGGTGTGTCCGGCGTTCGGCGCGCTGATTGGCTACTGGTGGGAGGTGCTGTGCCGCGTCAAGAACTTCACCTATTTGGGGCGGCTGTTAAAGGCGCACTGAGTTGAGGTGCACCTTTAAGCAAGAGCGCGATCCGGCCTAGTCTTGCGGACCTCTGTTTAGAGAGTGTAGCAAGCGGCTATGTCGCGCTCTCCAACCACAGGCTTAACAGTGGTCCGCAAGACTAGAGTGCAAGACGCGTGCACACACAGACCGAACAGACACACACAGACCCACACACCCACACACTCCTATCAGTGAGACGTCTAGCAGATTCGGGAGAGGCGACCAGGGAGGTACTCTCGGCTAGCGGCCACTAATTGCCTGTTTAGATAAGGCACAGAAACAAGGGTGATGACAGACTACGTGTTCAAGCAGCCAACATGCCCTGACACTTGATAATGGGTGTGGACCGCTAAATTCGATATGGTGACATGACCATTTCTTATAATCGACAAACGACATGAGGTCTAATGACAAGTGACATGAGGCCCAAAAAATCATAGTGACAGGTGACATGAACATTTCTTAAAATCGACATGGGATATGAACATTATTAAGTGACATTGTCATGTGACATGGTCATTTTCTAAGATCGACATTCGACATGGGGACCCCCTATCCAGAGCCCCTTGATAGATGACAGCTGTTGTGTGTAAGAAAAGTGTATGCCTCACAATCAAAAGATGATAAAAAGCTTTATCCCACTCGATGTGGGTTTTGAATCAAATATCAAGGGATCAAATATCAGATCGATATTTGACGTCGTCAAGTGATATCTGACGTTGTCAATCACTTTTACTATGTAGTCAAGGTCGTAAAAACAGAGCCCCCTGATTGGTCAACAGCATGAATGAAAGTTGCATCTCAAACTTTTAATACTCGGTATGGGGCCCCGTGGGGCTGGGACCAATATTTGCAATTTTCGGAAATACTGTCGAGAATTTCTAGATGGAAACACCTTGTCTGGGGTAATTTGACCTCTACTCTTCGATATTCAAGTAATACTAAAGCTATTCTGACTCTAAACATGAGTAAAACGGTCATTTACCAGCGTTATCGGCAGCGCCGACATCAACAACTGCTGATCTCCCTTGGTTACATGACCCAGCTCCGTTTCTAAGGCCTCATGGATCGGGGCCCTGAAGGAGGATCTGCAGAGGCCCTATATCGGGCCCTAGATATGTACATTATATTAATATCTCATAACTTAATTTACTCTAAAATCTTTTGATAGTTCATAACCTTGACCCTTATCTCCTTTTCTCGCGGGATAAAGATAGAATTTGGTTGTTGGCGTGGCCTCTCGTGGATATCTGCTCTTCTCCACGGCACCTCTCGAGCCCCCTGCGGGGCCTCTAGGGGCTGCTAGACGTCTCTCTGCTATGTAGTGTGGGATGTAAAAGAACCCTTGTCTCGGTAAAAGGGCCAATAGATTCGATCACCATCACCGCTCTTGAAATGACCATAGCTGTTAACTAAGGCGTAAAGCAACCCACACACCCACACACCCACACACCCACACATTTTTCTGTATGAGCCTTCAGACCTCAAGCTGCTCAGTGTACGGGACTAGGTTTTGTCATAGGCCCTACGGACGCTACTCAAGGTAAAAATAAGAGAGCTGTCTCACCATGACATTGGGCTGGCTGTAGTTTTTTATGTTTCGGTACCTACAACCAAAACAGCCAGTACCCGCCCCAGGGCTTCATGTCGCACGCGGGAAAAGTATAACGGTGGCGCCAACTGTCGGAATAGCGGGTACACTACGTCAGTAGTTCTTTTGTTCTCCGCTGAGTGACTGGGCGAAATGTAGTCGGTAGCTCTATTTTCTGTGCACTGTTCTGTTCATTTTCTACACTTAACACTTAAATAGACCGCGTGTTTGTACAAGCTAACCGTTTTTATCAGTGCAAAAATTAAATAAACATCGGATAGAACACTAAAAAAATGAGAAAGTAATCCAGCACTTAGTATAAGGCACCAGTTTTATCATGAGACACCGAAAGTCTGGTTTTTTTAAGGTGGATAAGACAGTCGACTGAGAGCTCCAAACTAACCAAAAACGTACCAGAGGGAGAACGTACCCGACAGGGCAGGGGCCTTCTACACCCCGGCTCTGATTGATGAGCAAGCGACAAGTGCTACAGAGGGCCTATTCCTCTTTTGAGGTGGGCCCGAAATTGAACAAAAGAATAAACTCAAGAAAAAGCCTTAGGCTTAAAAGAGTTGTAGATACTGATTTTAACGAAGAAGTCACATTCATTAGTTTACAAATAGCCCGTGTAAGTGCGCCCATGTCTTGCTTATTTCTCATAGGGTTGTAAGATAGTCACATCATGATGCACATCATCATAAACGCAATCATGATACCTTTCATTGTAAGTAGACTCGCCTCTCTGCCCTCTCTTTTAGAGAGGGCAGAGAAGCGAGTCTCACTCTTAAAAAACCCTTCCCCTCCCCCCCTCCCCCCCTCCCCCCCCATGCATCTTAAAGAGTGCCCCCCAGAGTGCCCCTCCCCCCCTAGAAAAAAAGAGCCGTATTTTTAAATTATTTTTTAGCAAGCTTTCAGCTTGCTTTTTTTTTCTTTTTTTAAATTTATTTATCCATCAAAATCTCAAGTGACTTATTTTGAAATTCGCGCCAACCTAGTAGTCACGTGACCCCCTTAAGTAGGTCACTTCCCGTCACGTGACCTATTTGAATTTCCCGCCAACATGGTGGTCACGTGACCCTCTTAAGTAGGTCACTTCCGGTCACGTGACCTATTTGAATTTCCCGCCCAAAGGTCACGTGACCGGAAGTAGGTCACTTCCGGTCACGTGACCTATTTGAATTTCCCGCCAAAAGGGAGGCCTCTCATTGGCTGCTTTTGAATTTCCCGCCAAAAGGGAGGCCTCTGATTGGCTGCAGGTCGATTGAGTAATAAACAGTACTTAACTATAGTCCCGTTCCGATACATACTATACTACTCACACCAGAGTCATTAGGGTAACTATATGTATTTAACAGTGAAGTTCAACGCTATAACCAATTATTGTTCTGAAAATATCTATATGTCTTCTATTTAGAATCAAATGGTTCATATATAAGTGTCTTTAGATTAGATAAGAAGATAAAAATTGATGACCCATTCTATATTGGCTTTCTCATATTTATAAAAGAAATACACTATGACACATACTTAATGAAACATTTAATACATTATCCATATGATAACAAATAACCTGACTTAATAGGAATTGTTTTAATGGTTTAGCAGGTTTGATGAAAAAAATATCTGAAAATATATATGGAAGATATGACAAAAAATTGATCAATAATAATGAAAGAACTTAATGAAATATTTCAATTATACTGCCAGTTGCTGCTGGACCCTAAGTACAAGTGCCGCATTAACAAAGCCACGTTTGACATCCGTGCGACTGCCCTACACTGGGCAGCCACTAATGGATACATAGAGTGTGTTGAGCTGTTACTGCAGCACGGGGCCAACCCACACCTCACCACCATACACGGTCGAACACCTCTCATGATGGCAGCTAGGTGAGTTACTGTGGTACACGGTCAAACACCTCTCATGATGGCAGCTAGGTAAGTTACTGACCATGGTACACAGTCGAACACCCCTCATGATGGCAGCTAGGTAAGTTACTGTGGTACACAGTCAAACACCCCTCATGATGGCAGCTAGGTGAGTTACTGTGGTACACAGTCAAACACCCCTCATGATGGCAGCTAGGTGAGTTACTGTGGTACATGGTCGAACACCCCTCATGATGGCAGCTAGGTGAGTTACTGTGGTACATGGTCGAACACCCCTCATGATGGCAGCTAGGTGAGTTACTGTGGTACACAGTCGAACACCCCTCATGATGGCAGCTAGGTAAGTTACTGTGGTACACAGTCAAACACCCCTCATGATGGCAGCTAGGTGAGTTACTGACCATGGTACACAGTCAAACACCCCTCATGATGGCAGCTAGGTGAGTTACTGACCATGGTACACAGTCGAACACCCCTCATGATGGCAGCTAGGTGAGTTACTGACCATGGTACACGGTCGAACACCCCTCATGATGGCAGCTAGGTGAGTTACTGTGGTACACAGTCAAACACCCCTCATGATGGCAGCTAGGTGAGTTACTGACCATGGTACACGGTCGAACACCCCTCATGATGGCAGCTAGGTGAGTTACTGACCATGGTACACGGTCGAACACCCCTCATGATGGCAGCTAGGTGAGTTACTGTGGTACATGGTCAAACACCCCTCATGATGGCAGCTAGGTGAGTTACTGTGGTACACAGTCAAACACCCCTCATGATGGCAGCTAGGTGAGTTACTGACCACAGTACACAGTCAAACACCCCTCATGATGGCAGCTAGGTGAGTTACTGTGGTACACGGTCGAACACCCCTCATGATGGCAGCTAGGTAAGTTACTGTGGTACATGGTCGAACACCCCTCATGATGGCAGCTAGGTAAGTTACTGTGGTACACAGTCAAACACCCCTCATGATGGCAGCTAGGTGAGTTACTGTGGTACACAGTCAAACACTCCTCATGATGGCAGCTAGGTGAGTTACTGTGGTACATGGTCGAACACCCCTCATGATGGCAGCTAGGTAAGTTACTGTGGTACACGGTTGAACTCCCCTCATGATGGCAGCTATTGACCACAGTACACAGTCAAACACCCCTCATGATGGCAGCTAGGTAAGTTACTGACCATGGTACACAGTCAAACACCCCTCATGATGGCAGCTAGGTGAGTTACTGACCATGGTACACAGTCGAACACCCCTCATGATGGCAGCTAGGTGAGTTACTGACCATGGTACACAGTCAAACACCCCTCATGATGGCAGCTAGGTGAGTTACTGACCATGGTACACGGTCGAACACCCCTCATGATGGCAGCTAGGTGAGTTACTGACCATGGTACACGGTCGAACACCCCTCATGATGGCAGCTAGGTGAGTTACTGTGGTACACAGTCAAACACCCCTCATGATGGCAGCTAGGTGAGTTACTGACCACAGTACACAGTCAAACACCCCTCATGATGGCAGCTAGGTGAGTTACTGACCATGGTACACGGTCGAACACCCCTCATGATGGCAGCTAGGTGAGTTACTGTGGTACACAGTCGAACACCCCTCATGATGGCAGCTAGGTGAGTTACTGTGGTACACAGTCAAACACCCCTCATGATGGCAGCTAGGTGAGTTACTGTGGTACATGGTCGAACACCCCTCATGATGGCAGCTAGGTAAGTTACTGTGGTACACGGTTGAACTCCCCTCATGATGGCAGCTATTGACCACAGTACACAGTCAAACACCCCTCATGATGGCAGCTAGGTGAGTTACTGTGGTACACAGTCGAACACCCCTCATGATGGCAGCTAGGTGAGTTACTGACCACAGTACACAGTCAAACACCCCTCATGATGGCAGCTAGGTGAGTTACTGACCATGGTACACGGTCGAACACCCCTCATGATGGCAGCTAGGTGAGTTACTGTGGTACACAGTCAAACACCCCTCATGATGGCAGCTAGGTGAGTTACTGTGGTACACAGTCAAACACCCCTCATGATGGCGGCTAGGTGAGTTACTGCCCACGGTACAAAGTAGAACACCTCTCATGGCAGCTAGGTGAGTTACTCACCACAATACACGGTCGAACACCCCTCATGATGGCAGCTAGGTGAGTTACTTACCACCACACATGGTCGAACACCCCTCGTGATGGCAGCCAGGTGCCTTTATGAGCTTTCTATTACTTATCTAAGCTGAGTATATTATTTAACACTTGCTACTAGTTATGTTGAATTGGCATTCTGAACCTGACGGTCAAGTTTATTCTTGTGCAGTAGCGGTTGCTAGTACGCGGATCAGATCACCAGTGTGGCTTATATGATTTGCCCAAAGTCGGGAAACAGCTTATATGCGAGTCTATATAAGTATAATACAGTACTAAATATACCATTTTAAGACCCCCTGCTAGGCTTCTAGGATTCATCAAGTTTGGGCTGTGAGAATTTACAGTGAATTTACAGTAATTATCATATAACCCCCTGTAGGTGTAACGAGGAGGCCATCATGGAGCTGCTGATACAACATGGCAGCCGTGTGTCAGAGAGGGACGGTAAGGGGGCCACCGCGCTGCACCTGGCCGCAGAGGAGGCAGCCGACTCCTGTGCACGGGCACTCCTCAAGGCAGACGCAGATATCAACGCTCAGATGAACACCGGGGATACTCCGCTAATATGTGCTGCCAGACGAGGTAGGCCTGATTCAAAATTATCAAGTTATAGAATTCCTTTCAAAAATAAGATGTTAAATAACTTATTACATAGAAACTTTAAAAGTAAATCCTGTGTTCATGATTTCCTTTTGTTAAGCTGAATTTAAAATCTGCTGAATTTAAATACAGCTGTAATAAATGAAAATAAAGGTTCAATAGACTTGATGAAAGATCTTAAATTTGGACCCTTTTTGAGAGTAGATATGTTTATTTCACCTCTTTCCAGAGACAAAGTGTGTTAAGTGAGTATCCTAGACATTTACTTTCTGAATAGATTTTTACCAAGTTCATTGACAGTTATCATCTCTACCCCCAGGTCAGGTGGAGGTTGTCCGTATGCTGCTGCACCGCTCAACCCTGAATGTAGAGAAGTGCAGCCACCACCTGACGGCCCTGCACTGGGCAGCCATTGGAGGGAACCCGGAGTGTGTGGCCGCCCTGCTGTACCGCGGCATGTCTCCAGACGAACAGACACTCGACAGCTGCTACAAGGGGGACCTCATTGTCAACGCAGGGGTCACCCCGCTGATGCTGGCAGCTGAGAGAGGTCACTCAGAGGTCATTGAGATGCTGCTGAAGTATGCAGGGAAGGTGGATGAGTGTGATGTGGAGGGGAAGACAGCGTTGTTGTTTGCGATACAGAAACAGCACACAGACTGCGTCCGACTCCTGTTGGAGCGAGGTGCCGACCCGGACGGTGTCAATACCACCGTAACTGAAGAGGAATTCCAGATCGACGAACAAGGCATCTCACCAATATTCTACGCTATTAAAAAGAACAACCACCACATTGTGAAACTGCTGCTCCGAGCTAACTGTAACCTGCAGCTGCTGGGACACCTGACCTATGACATGTACGTGACACCCCTAGAGCTGGCCGTGTCCACCAAGCGGTTCCGCCTGGCCCGGATGCTGCTGGTGGCCGGGTGTGGGGTGGAGGTCGGGGAGCACGGGGTGATAGAGGAGGGGTTGGCACAACTCCTGCAGCAGGACGAGCTGGAGTTTACACGGTTTGCTACCTTGTTCCACACAGCACCGAGCCTCATGGAGCTCTGCAGGAACAGGGTAAGACGCAGCCTGGGTCGCCGGGTACAGACCGTGGTACCCCACCTCCCCCTGCCTGCTGTGCTACAGAACTATGTCAACCTGCAGGACCTCGACGACTTGTGACCAATGCCATGTGTAAGAGCTGCGGTGTTATTAAATGTACTGTGTCCTTTATTCATTATGAATGTGTGACTTCGACCATCATGACCACCCTACAGACTTGATACAATTGTCTGATGATGTACTTATTTCATTTGATGTGATGTGATAGGAATAAAATATTGGATGCAAACAATAAGTTGTGTTACTTCTTTTCAGCTTTCCATCGGTTAAGAACAGCTGACAATACTTTAGGTTATAAGAATTATCTATAGTAGTTTTATGGACACTTCCATCAGTGAGTTTAGGTCACCTGCAGTAGTTTTATGAACGCCCCCACCCCCATCACTGACTTTAGTTTACCTACAGTAGTTTTAGGAACACCCCCATCACTGACTGTAGGTTACCTACAGTAGTTTATGAACACCCCCGTCACTGACTGTAGGTTACCTACAGTAGTTTTGTTAATGCCCCCATTACTGACTTTAGGTTACCTCCAGCAGTTTTGTGAATGCCCACATAAATGTCTTTAGGTTACTTACAGTAGTTCTATGTGCATTACCAATCAGTGAGCTTCTTAGCATCAACCAATATGGAAAATTTGATATGACTTCTAGTGATTATGTTTCTTTTATTCAAATTGCCACATGCACTATGATACAAACTGTCAGGTATAAATTAATTCAGGAAATCATACAAGATAGCATTTTAAGCTGCCTTTGAATACTGACTCTATTTTAATACCAATTAAGCGTGACAGCGGTTTGTATGTAGTTGTATGGCTTATCAGTGCCGACAAATTTCTAAATGGTCGATTTAATGGGGATCATTTACATGTATGACATTTGAAGCAAAGAATTTTGTGCCACTACTAATATTTTAGGGGCAAAGGGTTCTTTTATTCTTCCTGGATAAAATCTGGCAAGTTTACTGACCCATATCAGCTGAACTCAGTTTTTTTGGGAACCTTTTTAGTTTAACAATTTGTGTTATAAAAAGGAGAGATTTTGTGGGAAATTTTCCTGAAAGCACCCCCCCCCCCTCTTGGTGAGTTGTGATGTATAAATAAATCTGCCCCCCCCTCCTTTCAACTAAAGTAATTAACAGGATTTTTTTGTGCCATTACATTTGTTGGAAAAAGGGCCCAAGTGTTGTGTGTACTACTACGCTTGCACTCCGACCTCAAGCTACCTTCTAGTTCGTTTGCTACACTAGTTTGTTACATTGACCAATTGGAGACAGCCTTGGAGCTGCTCTGCTTGTTGACAGAAGAATGGTTGCCACTTTCTTGTTAGTTGATAAAAACATCTGCTCATAGTCCTTTGGAGACAGGGTCACTTTAAAACTTTATCTTACTTCAATTTCATCATGATGCAGGTATAAATATTTTAACATAATTAATCATTAGAGGGTATAAAGCGGCAATCAAAGCCATAACATATTTATTTGCTTTCGTGAAGTTTACTTGTTTTATCAACACACCGAACCCAACCTGGTCAAGTATAGTTTTATGAGCATTTTATTTTCACCATGTGATTTTCCACAATACAGTTCAAGTATTCAAACAATGACATCCTTAAATGTATGCATGTATAAGACTATCATGATATGTTAGTACTCATTCATATTGTGTGGGTTATTAGTTTGAACACCAGGGGGGGGACAGTGTCTCAGCCTCCAGGGTACCAGTTGCTAGCCTGGTCAGACATTGCTTGGATCCTGGCCAGACTGGCTGCAGGGGGCAATATATTTTTATAGTATATATGGTGAATTGTTCTAACCAGGAGTGCCTGGTAAAGTATACTGGCAACAGTAAAGTGTGCCCGCTGTGTGGGACACCAAATGGTACCAGGCAGGAGTATAAAGCTGGAGACCTGCCCATGTCCCCTACTATTGACAGGAGAGAGCAAAGCAGCAATGGATGCTTCCAGGGAGGCCAGCAGGCCGGGTGTTACACCGAACCCGGAGAAGAGATGTATTTTCCACAATGTATTTTCCACAATACAGTACAAGTATTCAAACAATGCCATCCTTAAATAGCAACTACTAGGTGGTCTGCATACTAGCATCATGGATGTACGTTTATGCTTTTCCTGTGTGTAGTTGGTCACCAGCAATTCTATATCAACATTTGGAAGAAGGGAAAAAACATTTGAATATTTAAGCAAGGCGACTATAGAGCAAGAGGCAGCCATTTTGTTAATACATACAATGAAAGTCAACCACCAGTGTTATCAAGTAATCTAGTAAACCTGAAAAGGGTATAACATGCCAGCTTTTAAAGACACATAATATTGTATAGCCGGACCAAACCATATAATAAACTGAATTTACAATGTGAACTCTGAATGATACAAGAACCTTTTTTTAAGCCTTTTAACTTAAAGGCATGCTGTAGTAAATTTTGCAATGCAACCTGGCTGTGTCGTTAGAATTATCCCTACCTTGTAAGCATATGTTTTTGTATATCAAGGATTCATTCTGAATATGCTACTCAAACTGGGTTTTGAGCATCAAATGCTTCTAGTGTACAGGGTTTATTTTGGATGACAAACAATGATTGAGCACAATGCATCTTCTGAGTCCCCGGGATGAAGTGTGGACGCAGTGCTGCTACAGCTTTGTCCACCTAGAAGAGTAAACAGTAACGTCTTCAAGTACCATTGGATGTGAAACTCCAAAATCATTATTGAGAAGATTTGGGGCAGGACTTTGACTCATTTCTTATGAGTTCCACAAATGACAAGAATAAAAAATCGGGCTGATTTGAGTAGATCTCTGTATTTAATTTATGACTATAATCATTCTATGAAGGGTATTTAGACATTAGTTTCCTAGCTATATAGATGATGTCACAGAGGAGAGCCTGGCCATGGAGAATGGGCTACAGCTTCTCTGTATCCACATCCCTGTGAAGAACAATCCTTTGTATGCTAACTATGTAGGGACTCACCACATCAAGTAAGTGTACTTACCTCCTGTTTTGTGATCTGCCGGTCTACTATCATTGACACAAAGCCATAGTAAGAAGGGCCTGGGTAGGACACATCTAAGGTATAGTCAATTGCTGACTCTGCCAAATATAAAGTACACAGTTATCCTACAGCATAAAAGAGAGATCTTTGTAGTAGAAACACAATAAGTACAACTCAAGTCATCATTGCCCGGAGAACTAAGGCTCTGATAATGGTGTTCTCCTTAAATCCTGGGCTGCTCTATCTGTAGGGCTAAGTGCATGCCTTCACTCCAACTGTTGCTGCACCGGTACGACAAGTTCTACCCCTTTAACTAACCATGTCTTAACCTTATTCAGTGGATTATTTTAAAATTCGAACAGAGTTTCATAATCAGATGTTGTTTTTTTTAAATATATTTATTCGGTAATTAATTACAATAAGCAATTACAGGGTATCGGCGCATTGCCGTTCTTCCACCCAGACCGCTTTCTTTTGATGGGTCTGAATGTAGGAAGGTATGTGCGTGTCATGACGTTCTTCTATGTATAACCAATTGCAATGTATAAAATAAAAATATGGACATATATTGTTTTAAGCGTCGTTTGGTTGATGAGATGAGATGAGTGATGAGAGCTATAACATAAGTCGTGATGTCTAAACCTAGCAGATAGCTTACATAAAACATATATCTATATCGTTTCTGATTTTTTTCTTGAACACAGAAAGGTCCTCTATGAGGGTATATGGTACCTTGAGATTATTCCAACTCGCTATGGCTTGATAAAAAGCACTTCTTAGAACAATTGGTTTCAATGTCGGAGGAACGCGCATTCTGAGACCTTCGTGTCTTCGTGTGGGAATATCTCTATTATCTCTATATATATGATTCTGGGCCAGACTAAAAGCAAAGTACAGTAGGTGTATTTTTCTTCTTTTTTCCAAATAAAGGCAGCCACT
This sequence comes from Harmothoe impar, assembly GCA_947462335.1. Classification (NCBI taxonomy): domain Eukaryota; kingdom Metazoa; phylum Annelida; class Polychaeta; order Phyllodocida; family Polynoidae; genus Harmothoe; species Harmothoe impar. The sequence continues at coordinate 66,567,226 of OX381714.1, forward strand.
TTCAGCATGAGTTTGCTCTGTGGTCATTGAGGGGTGCTTTTCTAGCTTAACTTTATAAATTATTCTTAATGACTTATTCTGTATATACTGTAATTGTTTGGATTCTCCTACATTGAGCCTGTCCCACATGTAATCCACATAGTCAAAGGTGGGTAAAACCATAGTATTATATATTAAAAGAGCAATATCTTGCTCGACAAAGGTCCTTACATTAGCTAATTGGTGCACCTTATTTCGCAATTTATTACTAACATTTTTTCTGTGTGAGATAAATTTCATCTCAGGGTCAATTATTAGGCCTAAATATTGGAATTCGTATACACGTTCTATTATCATACCGTTTTCCTTTCAGCCCTACCATTTTAAGTAAAATGTACTTGGTCGGATACTCTTTGTACCCAACTGCATTGATATTCACATAGATTCACTACACATTGGTTCTTTATGATAAAGCAATAATCAAATCAATGATTCAATGATCATACTTATTGTCATGGTAATTTTTTGAATAGAAAATAGTAGTATTGTAAAGGTTGCATATACCGTATTGTTGCATATAGGTGCCAGGTTTTGAATAGATGGCTGTTTTGATAAGAGCTGGGGGTAATAGGTGCCTGTCTTTGAATAAGTACCTGGGGTGTTTGGTTATCTGTATGGTTATATCATATACCATTGGAAAATTATTTAAAGTAGAACTCGGTGATACACGTCAAAGTACCATACTATATATTATAGATTTTGAAAAGTTCATAAGGTGTCGTTTTCGTTTGCAAATTAGGTTTAAGAGATAGGCTTTTGGCCTCTCTTGGCCTTCTATATATGTGGGGGATTCAGGAAAAAGTGACACAATAAACAGTACAAGCTGCACAAATGGAAAAACAAAACAAAATAAAACTCCTTCATAAGAGGAGTCCTGGAGGATGTCCATACAGATACACAACATCTGACATACGTTGTAGTATTGTCTGTTATGGGTGGCTAGAAGGGTAAGGATAAAACAAAAAAGTTAAAAAAGAAGGGGTGCAGTGAATCCCCTACTTTAACGTCCCTTTGGGCTTTCCACCTGTGCGTGGGAATTACTAAGCCCATACAGTATTAATTGATTAGACATAATAGTATGACTAACATGCAATTATTGATATGTAAAAGAGCAATTGATATACATATATCTGTATCTTTTGTTCGTCCTATCTATTTATCTAACTATATGTATGTATATATATTTATATATATTATATACCGTATTCAACGTAATAGGCGCACTCCCCTTAATTATCGCACACCCCCCATTTTTGGCTGATTTTTATACTACAAATAACCAAAAATATCTCAATTTTTGACCCCAATTAAACTCTTAACTACTTAAAGGTGTTCATAATCTTTTTTAAGTGCATTGTGCGCTTATTAAGTCAAATAGGGTAGATATATTCATGTATCTATACATACATATATATTCATGTATTTATATAATATATATATGGGTCGGATCGAAAAAAAATGCTGATCTGGGGGTACATAAGGACAAAACACAAAATTCACAATTTCACTTAACAATTTTATTTTCCTGAAAGGGTAGCATCTTGACTCCCTGAAACCCCCGTGGAACTCTGTTTCGCCCAAGAATGCAGTTTTTATTCACCGTAGACCACATGCTACCCTAATCCCGAGGCGTCTGTGACGTTAATGAATAGTGCACTGCAAGAAACTCTTTTAAAGTGACCTAGGTATTCCAAATTTTGGCTCCTAGTTGGCCGACTAGGTACCATTAATCCTGGGAAATTTCATAGCTGTAAGTCGTAAATTAAAAAAATTGTGGCACTTTCAATTATGTAGAAAATAGAAAAATCCAAAGCATTCTATAACACTTTTCCAACTTTAGCCTAGTTTCCTTAATCTTGCTTTGTTTACCATTAAAATTACTGTCTAATGTCTTAAGTACATCTAGTTGCCAAAGCAAAAGGTTTTAGGTGTGAGTTTCCGACCGATTGGTCACACCAGTGTGTGCAACATGGTACCAAGTACCCAGTTAACGTCACAGACGCCTCGAGTTTCACAGTAATAAACTAGATTGCTTACAGAATCATTAAAAGTGTTTAGAACATCTTAATACCTTACACACATGTACAGAACAGGTTGGTGCATTGTTTAGAACCTTAATGGAAACATTTTTACAATTTTTTGAGTATGCGCTCAGTCTTTAAACAAAAAAAAATCACTTTTTTACCGTGTGTCGGCACGCGCAGCACCACACCATCAAAATATTTACTTTACAATGGAACCTCCTGGGCTCTATTCTACAAGGCAAGTTTACCTGTTTACAACCATTTAAAACAGTAATAAAGACCCTTCTAGCACTAGCAGGGCCATACTAGCTGTCTGGCTAAACCCATACATTTACTAGGTTAACGTCACAGACGCCTCGGATATCTCTACTATAACAGTACTTTACTAGAACGGTCACACAGCCATCAGAAGTGTTATAGGCCTCCTAGTCTTCTCTCTTCTTGCGGGCCCGACTTTCCGCCTTGCGCTGTGTGCCCGTCTTTATCATTCCAGGCGGCAGAGTAGTATAGTATGTATCGGAACGGGACTATAGTTAAGTACTGTTTATTACTCAATCGACCTGCAGCCAATCAGAGGCCTCCCTTTTGGCGGGAAATTCAAAAGCAGCCAATGAGAGGCCTCCCTTTTGGCGGGAAATTCAAATAGGTCACGTGACCGGAAGTGACCTACTTCCGGTCACGTGACCTTTGGGCGGGAAATTCAAATAGGTCACGTGACCGGAAGTGACCTACTTAAGAGGGTCACGTGACCACCATGTTGGCGGGAAATTCAAATAGGTCACGTGACGGGAAGTGACCTACTTAAGGGGGTCACGTGACTACTAGGTTGGCTTTCAAAATAAGTCACTTGAGATTTTGATGGATAAATAAATTTAAAAAAAGAAAAAAAAAGCAAGCTGAAAAAGCTTGCTAAAAAATAATTTAAAAATACGGCTCTTTTTTTCTAGGAGGGGGGGAGAGGGGCACTCTGGGGGGCACTCTTTAAGATGCATGGGGGGGGAGGGGGGGAGGGGGGGAGGGGCAGGGTTTTTTAAGAGTGAGACTCGCTTCTCTGCCCTCTCTAAAAGAGAGGGCAGAGAGGCGAGTCTACTTACCATGAAAGGTATCATGATTGCGTTTATGATGATGTGCATCATGATGTGACTATCTTACAACTCTATGAGAAATAAGCAAGACATGGGCGTACTTACACGGGCTATTTGTAAACTAATGAATGTGACTTCTTCGTTAAAATCAGTATCTACAACTCTTTTAAGCCTAAGGCTTTTTCTTGAGTTTATTCTTTTGTTCAATTTCGGGCCCACCTCAAAAGAGGAATAGGCCCTCTGTAGCACTTGTCGCTTGCTCATCAATCAGAGCCGGGGTGTAGAAGGCCCCTGCCCTGTCGGGTACGTTCTCCCTCTGGTACGTTTTTGGTTAGTTTGGAGCTCTCAGTCGACTGTCTTATCCACCTTAAAAAAACCAGACTTTCGGTGTCTCATGATAAAACTGGTGCCTTATACTAAGTGCTGGATTACTTTCTCATTTTTTTAGTGTTCTATCCGATGCTTATTTAATTTTTGCACTGATAAAAACGGTTAGCTTGTACAAACACGCGGTCTATTTAAGTGTTAAGTGTAGAAAATGAACAGAACAGTGCACAGAAAATAGAGCTACCGACTACATTTCGCCCAGTCACTCAGCGGAGAACAAAAGAACTACTGACGTAGTGTACCCGCTATTCCGACAGTTGGCGCCACCGTTATACTTTTCCCGCGTGCGACATGAAGCCCTGGGGCGGGTACTGGCTGTTTTGGTTGTAGGTACCGAAACATAAAAAACTACAGCCAGCCCAATGTCATGGTGAGACAGCTCTCTTATTTTTACCTTGAGTAGCGTCCGTAGGGCCTATGACAAAACCTAGTCCCGTACACTGAGCAGCTTGAGGTCTGAAGGCTCATACAGAAAAATGTGTGGGTGTGTGGGTGTGTGGGTGTGTGGGTTGCTTTACGCCTTAGTTAACAGCTATGGTCATTTCAAGAGCGGTGATGGTGATCGAATCTATTGGCCCTTTTACCGAGACAAGGGTTCTTTTACATCCCACACTACATAGCAGAGAGACGTCTAGCAGCCCCTAGAGGCCCCGCAGGGGGCTCGAGAGGTGCCGTGGAGAAGAGCAGATATCCACGAGAGGCCACGCCAACAACCAAATTCTATCTTTATCCCGCGAGAAAAGGAGATAAGGGTCAAGGTTATGAACTATCAAAAGATTTTAGAGTAAATTAAGTTATGAGATATTAATATAATGTACATATCTAGGGCCCGATATAGGGCCTCTGCAGATCCCCCTTCAGGGCCCCGATCCATGAGGCCTTAGAAACGGAGCTGGGTCATGTAACCAAGGGAGATCAGCAGTTGTTGATGTCGGCGCTGCCGATAACGCTGGTAAATGACCGTTTTACTCATGTTTAGAGTCAGAATAGCTTGAGTATTACTTGAATATCGAAGAGTAGAGGTCAAATTACCCCAGACAAGGTGTTTCCATCTAGAAATTCTCGACAGTATTTCCGAAAATTGCAAATATTGGTCCCAGCCCCACGGGGCCCCATACCGAGTATTAAAAGTTTGAGATGCAACTTTCATTCATGCTGTTGACCAATCAGGGGGCTCTGTTTTTACGACCTTGACTACATAGTAAAAGTGATTGACAACGTCAGATATCACTTGACGACGTCAAATATCGATCTGATATTTGATCCCTTGATATTTGATTCAAAACCCACATCGAGTGGGATAAAGCCTTTTATCATCTTTTGATTGTGAGGCATACACTTTTCTTACACACAACAGCTGTCATCTATCAAGGGGCTCTGGATAGGGGGTCCCCATGTCGAATGTCGATCTTAGAAAATGACCATGTCACATGACAATGTCACTTAATAATGTTCATATCCCATGTCGATTTTAAGAAATGTTCATGTCACCTGTCACTATGATTTTTTGGGCCTCATGTCACTTGTCATTAGACCTCATGTCGTTTGTCGATTATAAGAAATGGTCATGTCACCATATCGAATTTAGCGGTCCACACCCATTATCAAGTGTCAGGGCATGTTGGCTGCTTGAACACATAGTCTGTCATCACCCTTGTTTCTGTGCCTTATCTAAACAGGCAATTAGTGGCCGCTAGCCGAGAGTACCTCCCTGGTCGCCTCTCCCGAATCTGCTAGACGTCTCACTGATAGGAGTGTGTGGGTGTGTGGGTCTGTGTGTGTCTGTTCGGTCTGTGTGTGCACGCGTCTTGCACTCTAGTCTTGCGGACCACTGTTAAGCCTGTGGTTGGAGAGCGCGACATAGCCGCTTGCTACACTCTCTAAACAGAGGTCCGCAAGACTAGGCCGGATCGCGCTCTTGCTTAAAGGTGCACCTCAACTCAGTGCGCCTTTAACAGCCGCCCCGAATAGGTGAAGTTCTTGACGCGGCACAGCGCCTCCCACCAGTAGCCAATCAGCGCGCCGAACGCCGGACACACCTCCACCGTGTGAGCCTCTAAGTAGGTCACACGAATCATACTAAGATGCCGATCTCTTCTGTCGGTTCGTCGCGGTGGCCGTGAGTGATCGCACGGTCGCCAAGATTCACTGCCTTGATTGGCAGAGGGGGGGGCTGATTACCCCCCGTCGGATGAATTGCGGCGAAACCATAATCAATTTTTCGCTGTTTTAGATAAAAGAGATCCAGAGCTATCCGCTCGTCCAAGAATTATTTTTCTATCAGCCCGGGATCACCCTCAAATTAAGACCTAAAGTCCAAAAACCCAAAAATTTTTCCCTATGGGATTTCAGTGTCTAAGCGTTTTTTGCAGCCCCAAGGAGCAGCTCACGGGCTCGAACCCTGTAAACGCTTTGACGCGCTTTCGTCGCCTTAGGCGACGTAGACCTACCCTATTTTTTTTTGGACCATGTTACCTGAACACGGATTATTTTTTTGTTTGGCCCAATGAGCTCACAGCTAGACTAGATACCTCATGTTTTGGATTGGAGAAATCAGCAGAGCAATAAAAAAGCGCGGTGAGGCTAGTGTGGCCCCTGTGAGTTGTAAAATTGGTGCTAAATGTGGTAACCAGGCGGATGCTGAGTTCATTGATATTGTCCGTTAATGATACTTAAGGTGGGTGTTGTCTAAAGTTTTAATTGATATTACCAATGTGGCCAATAATGACTTCACAGTTGGGGCCCTCGCCCGCAGGTCCCAGATTCAGGGTATTCTTTGTTTATTGTGTGGCCCCTAAAGAGGGGCCGACTAACTCTTTAGAGTTAGTTAGATGCTGCCACTGTGCTATGCAACAGCAGCTATTAATTACGCTTCATGTTGGGCGGCATGGATCACTTGATGGGTGATACCTCAAAGCTCAAACACGGCAGAGCCGTGTGTGGCATGCGAGGACCAGTGGGTCAGGGGTGATCCGTTGCAAACAGAATGCTGATCCGTGTGAGGTTCTGACTTTCTATAGTTTTTTATAAAGCCTTAGATATGGTGTGGTATTTTTCATCTCGCTATAGTTTAGTCGGTATTTAAGGAAACCGCCTCATTTCTATCAGAAATACACAATATTGAATTGTTTTTTATATTTTAATATATTAGAAGCGCGCTTTGTTGCCTATGTAGCTCATTATGCGTTGAAATGTTCGCGAGCATCGTAGGAATGTACAAAACCCCTATTGTGGCACCATCTGACGAAAGAGCGGAGAACTATACTAGCGCGTTTCGTTATTCACATCTTTTGACAGGGACTTGGTTGGTGGCTTTACGCCCTAATTAACAGCTGAAGTCATTTCAAGGGGGGTGATAGTGATCGAATCTATGGATACCTGAAGGTGGAAAGCACACACCCTACACTTTTACCGAGGCAATGGTGGTGCTGCTCAAAGGGTGTGGCGAGCTAGACTGGAGGATGTAATAACTAAGCAGCAGAAGGACCAAAAAGACAATCTCGTAGTAGTAGGTCTACTTAGATCTTGAGTAGCCGCCCTTGTGGTTATAATTACCTAGACTAGTTGGCTCTGCCAGCCTGGTCAAGTGAAAATTGGTAAGGAGACTATGAACTAAGCTAACATCTCATAAGTATTAGTTACCACCCCCTCACACCCGTTTAACAACGGATTCAGGGTCTAATTATGGAGACCCTAGAGTAAGATTAACAATATATCCCAATGTCTGTAGTAGACATTTACGACATGCAACTTGCCCCCTAGAAGGGATAGATCTGACCACAAGTCCGCAATATGGGACTCCCCCTCTGAGAGTATCAAGGTTTGCGTATAGTCTCTTGCAGGTTAATTTGTTATCTACCCCTTTGTCGACTTCGCCAAAATCCTGGGAGATTCACTTTAAACCTAAGGTCTACCCTTTTTATTCTTTGTTTATTGTGTGGCCCCTAAAGAGGGGCCGCGGTGTTGATTAATTACACCACATGTTAAGCAACATGAGATCAAACCTTCCTCAAAAGCGACAAGGCTCAGAGTCCTGTTGGACGGGAACCCTGTGTGGCATTTGAAGACGAATGGTTGAGTGATCTGTTGCAGATGCCGTTCCGTGAGAAGTTCTGACTTTATATAGCTTTTATATCGCTTTAGATATGGTGTAGTATTTTCAATCTCACTATAGTTTAGTTGATATTTCAAAGAATCTGCCTCATTCTATCAGAAATACACAGCGTTGACATGTTTCTTATATTCAATATATTAGAAGTGTGCTTTGTTGCTTATTATAGGTCATTATGCGTTTAAAATGTTCGCGAGTATCGTGGAAATGTACAAAAACCCTATTGTGGCGTCATCTGACGAAAAGAGCGGAGAACTACACTAGAGCATGTAATGGCCAGACCAGCAGGCGGCAGCAGAGTGGTCAAAAGACAATGTCGTAGTAGTAGGTCTACTTGCATGTTGAGTAGCCACCCTTGTGGTTGTAATTACCTTGACCACAGGTCCGCAATATGGAGCTCCCCCTCTGAGAGTATCAAGGTTTGCGTATAGTCTCCTGCAGTTTAATCTGTTATCTCCTCCTTTGTCGACCTCGCCAAAATCCTGGGAGATTCACTTTAAACCTAAGTCCTACCCTTTTTTATTCTTTGTTTATTGTGTGGCCCCTAAAGAGGGGCCGCGGTGTTGATTAATTACACCACATGTTAAGCAGCATGAGATCAAACCTCCTCAAAAGCGTCAAGGCTGAAAGTCCTGTTGGACGGGAACCCTGTGTTGCTTTCGAGGACGAATGGTTGAGTGATCCTACCGATCCGTCAGAGGTTCTGACTTTATATAGCTTTTATATCGCTTTAGATATGGTGTAGTATTTTCAATCTCACTATAGTTTAGTTGATATTTCAAAGAATCTGCCTCATTCTATCAGAAATACACAACGTTGACATGTTTCTTATATTCAATATATTAGAAGTGTGCTTTGTTGCTTATTATAGGTCATTATGCGTTTAAAATGTTCGCGAGTATCGTGGAAATGTACAAAAACCCTATTGTGGCGTCATCTGACGAAAAGAGCGGAGAACTATACTAGAGCATGTAATCGCCAGACCAGCAGGCGGCGGCAGAGTGGTCAAAAGACAATCTCGTAGTAGTAGGTCTACTTGCATGTTGAGTAGCCGCCCTTGTGGTTGTAATTACCTAGCCTAGTTGACCCTGCCGGCCTGGTCAAGTGAAATTAGTAAGGAGACCACCCATTAACGTGCTCCACAGTCTTTAGACAGTTAAGACTATAGTCAAGACTGGAGAATTTGGCGAGACGCCCCTCTGGGAGGTCATAATCCTCAATGTTAGGTGTTAGCTCATTAACATCAGATACCATATTAACAACCCATTTAAATGTTCATTTTAATAGCAACTCACCCTATTCTGACAAAATCCTATTAGCAGGTAACCTCTGTGTAAACCATACTGCAAACATCTGCTACTTCCAGCGTCTGCCTCGTGACTGATAGTGTACAACAAGACGAAGTGGGCAGAGATTAGAAAAAATGAAGCTCTTTATATAGCCGAGAGAGCAGCTAATCTGGATGTTCTAAGCTTGTTTTCACCTAGAGCTCCAACCCTCTTCCAGAGAGAATCAAATCGCTTTTCACCTGAACCCTTCCACCCCTAATCCATCAGCATGAAAAGAGAATTAACGAGTGTAACGTGCGCTACATGTATATGGGATTATAGCTGGTGAAGAGATAAAGCCGAGTCACCTGTGTATACAAAGACTACAGGGGGTGATTAACGACAGGTGTGACGCGCCAGCCCGTGAACGGATTAAGCCAAAAAAAAATAAAAAGGTATGTTTCAGGTAACATGGGCAGAAAGACTGGAGTCGGTAGGTCGGATTTTTATTTTATTTTATTTTATTTTTTTAACATGAAAGTACTAGCCATCCTCCGTGGAAATTCTAAAAATGACCCAAAAAGTATAAAAATATGAAATTTTCTTCAAACTTGCTTAAAAAAAAACGTAGGGTCGACCCTGTTTTGCTAGGGTTGGTCGGGTGACCTGAAACAAACCTTTTTTTTTATTTGGCCTTATCTTTCAAGCTGACGCTTAAATTCAACTAGCCAGCCGCCGTCCACACCACTCACTGCGACAAGAGGAGGTGCTGTTGTTTTACACTTGAGTCGCTTACCACATGGTCTCTACCTCACAGACAGACACGCGCCCCCTGTAGCTTTTTTTTTGTTTTTTTTTGTATACACACGCTAATCTCATAACCCCCTTATCCGTTATACAGGTAACGAGTATTCTCTTTTAAAATAGCTGCCAGTCAGCTTAGCTCTAGAAGCAAGAAGGCGTGTATAGGTGCCTTATAAGTCGGCAGGGGGTAAATACTAGTGAAAAAGGAAGGCAGGTGTGCAGGTAGCTTTTCTAACAGACACGTGTGTGCACTAAGCTGCTTAAGTCTAAACCCTCCCGCAGTAGTCAGGTGGCATGTGAAAACTTACTTAACTGATCTCTTACATTGAGTAGAGTCTCTGTGCTGAGAGAGCCTTTTCAGCCGTTTAAGAGGATTAACTAGGACAGGGTACATAAGGAGTGAAACGCCGAATAGCGGCTACTCAGTCTCGTGCAGCACAAGCAGCAGCATCTAGCAGCGGCTTCAGCAGCAGCTGCACGTGCAGCACAAGCAGCTGGCAGCGACTTCAGCAGCACAAGCAGCACGAGCAGCACAAGCCGTAGCATTTGTCAGCAGCATCCGTGACATCGTCAGCAGCAGCCCCCATGACCTTGTCAGCAGCACAAGCAGCCAGCAGCTGCTGGCAGCTGCTTCAGCAGCTGCTGGCAGCTGCTGCACGAGCAGTAGCACAAGCAGTAGCATCTGTCAGCAGCAGCAGCAGCAGCACAAGCAGCCAGCAGCTGCTGCATGAGCAGCACAAGCAGCACAAGCAGCAGCACCGACAGCAGCAGCAGCAGCAGCAGCGGTGTGGACCACTAAAGTCGAGATGAAGCCTAGTGACATTTGACATGAAGCTTGAAAAACACAGTGACAGGTGACATGAGCAATTCTTAAAATCGACATGAGATATGAGCATAATTAAGCGACATCGACATGAGCCATGGCTATTTTTTAAGACAAACATCATATGTCATAGCCTCCTCATCCAAACCTCCACTAGTAGTGCTCTATAAGCGCAAGCTGTAAACCCTCTCCTCCCCTCGTGCACACAGGCGAATTATCAGAGTCAGCCAATGGTGTCAATACCCCTCTCATACAAGGGTCGGGCGCTGCTGGACTATAATAGATGAGTCAAGGACCGTTCTACTGAGGGTCAGGCAGGCTAAGTCGGACATTCAATGACAGGTAGGTGTTTGACAACCTTGCTTGAAAGTCTGGACAGCATTGACAGACTGGGGCATAAGGATCTCGCATGGTCAGACTTTCAAGCAAGTTTTGCTAAAGTCGCGTTATTGAATGTCCGACCTAGCCTGACCCACAGTAGAACGGTCCTTGACCCGTCTATTATAGTCCAGCAGTGCCCGACCCTTGGCTGAGAGCAGTTTAAGCGCCATTGGGTGTCTCTGATATTTGCCTCTGTGTAAGATGAGAAAAAAAAAGTCTGTTGAAAGACTATATTTCAAGCCAGAAAACTGTAATTAGCTTTCCAAGTTGTTTATTTAACAATATCTTAGCCTAGCAAGCAGCTGTCAGATGTCATCTAAGAAAAAAATGTGAGCTGTTAATAGATTCAAGAGAAATTAGTTTACAAATAGCCCGTGTAAGTACGCCCATGTCTTGCTTATTTCTCATAGGGTTGTAAGATAGTCACATCATGATGCACATCATCATAAACGCAATCATGATACCTTTCATTGTAAGTAGACTCGCCTCTCTGCCCTCTCTTTTAGAGAGGGCAGAGAAGCGAGTCTCACTCTTAAAAAACCCTGCCCCTCCCCCCCTCCCCCCCTCCCCCCCCATGCATCTTAAAGAGTGCCCCCCAGAGTGCCCCTCTCCCCCCCTCCTAGAAAAAAAGAGCCGTATTTTTAAATTATTTTTTAGCAAGCTTTTTCAGCTTGCTTTTTTTTTCTTTTTTTAAATTTATTTATCCATCAAAATCTCAAGTGACTTATTTTGAAAGCCAACCTAGTAGTCACGTGACCCCCTTAAGTAGGTCACTTCCCGTCACGTGACCTATTTGAATTTCCCGCCAACATGGTGGTCACGTGACCCTCTTAAGTAGGTCACTTCCGGTCACGTGACCTATTTGAATTTCCCGCCCAAAGGTCACGTGACCGGAAGTAGGTCACTTCCGGTCACGTGACCTATTTGAATTTCCCGCCAAAAGGGAGGCCTCTCATTGGCTGCTTTTGAATTTCCCGCCAAAAGGGAGGCCTCTGATTGGCTGCAGGTCGATTGAGTAATAAACAGTACTTAACTATAGTCCCGTTCCGATACATACTATACTACTCGGCAGCTTCGGTCGTACCATACTGCAAAGTAGACAACAATTTATGATTATTTAAGGGAATTTCAGACCTTTTAAATAAATTTGCAACATGAATGATAATTGCTAATTATTGGCAAATGTTCACTTAAGTTGATTGTATAATTAGACACAGGTGTATAGCGAAAGCATGGAGGATTTTGAGCACATCAGACAAACAGAAGTGGGTCTGCCCCAGCATTTAAGCAAAAACAGCCAGGGGACACAGAAGTTGGAAAAAAAAGTTTTAACTACTGCCAATACACCTTACTGGCTCTTTAGATATATAGTAGGGGCATGCTGTCTAAAAATATGGAGAGGTTGGGTGCAGGGGAACTACTATTTCCATTCAATTAACTGCTTTCGAGGCGTCTGTGACGTTAATGAAATGACCTATAAATATATGTAAACTTTGATAAATAAAAACATTTCTTGGTCAGGGCATTAGCTTACATGCCCCTGAAGCATGGTACGAAGTTACATTGTTCAAATCGATCAAATAGTCACTGTACAGTGACAATTTCATTTTCGTCGGAGGCGTCTGTGACGTTAACCCGAAAATGCATAAATTGGCTTGCAGTGGCCAGAAAAGGAGTACCAGCGTAAATATAGCCCACCAACATGATGAGGGGACTTAGTAGGAAGAGAATTAACCATAATATATTAAGTTCAGATAGCTTTCAGCTGAGTGAGAGTACATTTTCTGACTGAAAATCCAAAAAATTTCCAATTTTCTTTTTTTAAAGGCATGAAACATAGCCTTAGATACATGGGATTGCTTCTAAACTGCAAAGAGGCATAGAGGAACATCTATTCTATTGAATCAAGTTGATATGTACCCTCAGGGAAAGATAGAACGATAGCCAGAATGATTTTTCACAGAGCCCGCATTAACGTCACAGACGCCTCCGCCGAGGGTGCACCGGTTAGAAATTGCGAAAACTAACATGGCGGCGCCCATGACATTAATAAGCGAGCACTCGAACGAAAATGAACGATCAAGTCTACCTAAAATAGACCGTTCTAAACAAAAATAAATGTATCAGCGCGGGCCTTGGTGCAAAATGAATCAAAATATAACATATTTTAGTCCGATCCCTTACCTTTCTCGGTGGAAATAGCTGAAAAAGAACTCTGAATTGTTGGTTTGGGAGTCGCTCCAGCAAGATCAGACGCTTCTTTGCTCGCCGAAACGGTACCCGGATGTGTGCCACTTCCGGTGGGTAACAGGAACGCCGACCTCGTTCCCACGCCAAATTTTGGGTTAACGTCACGGACGCCTCCGCAAAGTATAAATCCCCCTCCCGCTGTGCCTGTTCGGTACATATCGAATCAAATGCTGTTGACGATCCTCAAATACAACCCAATAGAGTACACAGGGTACAAGAAATATATATAAAAACATAATTAAACGCTGGGAAGGCTATAATGCTTGGAGGCGTCTGTGACGATAACTCGAGTTCCAATACACTATATTGCCCATAAGGGAGAGTAAAAGTGGGCGTGGCTCAAATTTTTTTTTGCCATGAGCTCACCCATTGGGAGGCTCTAGATTGCTGGTAGTAAGGATATTTAGTGAATACTATTAATAAAGATATAGGCCCTTTTATTAACGTCACAGACGCCTCCGAAACATGTAGTTGCTACATTTGAAGGTCACTGTTGACAAATTTGCGTGGGATATGAAAGTGTAACGAGCTGATTGGTTCACATAACATATATAGCTACTAGGAAATGCTGTTTAGTGATAGTTTTTGATGTGTCAGTTGACATGAGGGCCTTGTTAAACATGGATGATTAGCTAAAAAACATGGATTTTAGCCATTTTTCAACTTTGGAGGCTCATAAATCAGCAAAAAATCATGGTATATGCAAAATTATAATTTTTTTCAGAAAGCCTAGAGTATGCCCTCTTATGAAAAACCAACAAAGACCATACTGGTGTATGTATTTTTATTCTGTGGCTCTTGCAAAGCAGAAAATCCACCAAAACCCAGATCAGCATCTTTTTTCGATCCGACCCATATATTATATATAGATATATGTGAATATGCAGTGCCTCACCTGTGAAGTCAGCCCCCATGTCCTCCAAGTAGCCCCTCACTTCGTACCCAGTATCTAAGTGGACGTCCAACGCTGAGCCTGATCCCAGGTAAAACATTAGTTTGTACAGTGAGACCACAATAATCCAGCAGATTCAAGACCCAGGTGTGTTTTCCTAAAACAGGAGTGGTCGGATCATCAAGGTCTGACTGTAGCAGGGCAGGTAACATATCTTAAAGAAGCTATATTACCACTTGTGCAGCCACCAGATCGTAGTCAAGAACAACACTAGACTTTTGAATGGGACATGCTGGGTGATTATGCCACTTTCAGTACAGCAACAGAGAAATTTAAATCAAATCAGGTACCCGGTGCTGTCTTAGTATAGGTGATAAGTCTAATGACTGGGATCCCCTCTCTCTAAATCTAAGAAAAATGGAACAGCTTTATATGTAAGCCAATGAGAAAAGAATGGAGATTTCCCTATTTGCCTTTATTACACAATGAATGTGACAGAATTCGCATACTCCATGTCCCACTGAAAGAAGCTGTATTCCATGGCCTTTGACTAAATTAAAGCCATTGTAATCTATTGCAAACTATTTTCACATTCAATAAATGGAAAGGCCAAATCAGCTGCTCAGTACAGTCTGTATACATCAAACTTTGGATCGTTTGTGTTTAAAAATAAACTGTTATGGGCCTTTGTCTGTGTACACTTACATATTAATGTGGTGATTGAATTGGTTTTCTCCTGCACCAACAGTATTCTTCCTCCTGTGTTAAGCCAAGAGAGGGCACGACCTATCTGGTGTGTGAAGTCAGCAAAGTAGTAGCCAACATGGGACATGAGGATGATGTCAGCACTGCAGGGGGGGCCAGTGTAGCTCTCCATCACTCCATGCACATAGTGCTTCTAGGGAGGAGATAAATTGATACAATTGATCATGAGAGAGAAATCATTTAACTGAGCATCTTTGAGTGAGCAGTACTTAGTATTTATCACGGTAAAGAAGCAGATGACAGGGATGAGTAATAGCTAGGCTATCCAGCCTACATTATATACAGCTAAGTATATCAGTGACTGGTTTTGTCTTGCAATCAGGAGGAATTAAATTCTCTATGCATTATGCAAAATAGACCCGATTCCTAAATAATGACCACTTCATTACTTCAATTGCTGTGAATTCCTCCAGTCGCCTCTTTGTGGTGTCCAGTGCCCCTGAGTCTGGCTCCACAGCTGTGTATGATGTCAGGTGGGGTAGGAGGCTCACCAGCCCATGGTCTTTCTCACCAGTACCTGCCATACACAAAAGATGGACCAGGTGTATAACACATTTATAAGTGCAAAGAAATGGGACATTGACACTTAAAAAGAATACAATAATGTCCAGGTACCGTACAGCTTTGCTATTTGACTTATGCATGGAGGGTATGAACATTTATATAATGTATAATGGTAGGTTATTGAACAAATATTAGGTAGAAATTATTCAAATGAACCTCAAACCCAGTAGAGCTTGGGTAAAAACATTCAGGAGGAAAATGTAGCAGAAAAACTAGCTGAGTGTGCACATGGTTTCCTTCTAGAACAATAATAGAGTTAGGCTTTAACTTACATATAAAGATGTGACATTGATGGCTAGGTAAGGGGATATGGCATTACCATTATATCAAGGTAGAAAGTGGCATTTACCTTCTGCCATACTTCAAGCACTGTGTCTGAAAGTATTATACTTCTTACCTGGGCCTATACTTAGGAGGTGCTTAGTTGTCTCGGGTCTTATGCATTCTCCATTAGTCTTCAGGTAGTTAAGTAGACAAACATCATTGTCCATCCTATCAGCAAAGTCCTTCCAACATTCTAGAAACCCGTCCCAAAGAGCCATTCTGATGAAGCTGCTAGTCTCAGTCTTTACCTAACACAGGTGTACAACTGGTCACAGTTTTCTGGCCTAGGTTGTAGGAAGAAGCAGATAATGACAGGAACGTCTCCAACAATCGCTACCACCGCAATGGTCTGTGATCAGATATCTGGTTGTATATGGTATCTTCAGGCATGAGTATTTTGAACCATTAAGCCTGCATTGGGGTCTTTCCATAACTATTTGGTTCATGAAAGATAAGTATTGTATATGACTAAATTCATATAAATTTGAATGCCAGGATAATTAAATTGTTTTGTACAACCCATTAGCCTGGCTGGAGCCATCAGGAAACCCTTGTGAAGCACTATAAAAAGTATCATTACTATATACATTACCGTGATGTGGAGATCATATGGGTACATTCGTCATAACAAATTAAAATGGGAGTATTGTAGCAAATGCCACCGAAAGAAAGTTTCTGAATGGATTCAAAATTAATTCTTGCCTAATGATCTGATTCTTATCTAACAATAAGTCATGAATGAGCTTTGACATAAAGAGACCCAGGCCTATCCTTTGTAACATATCACATTATTATGCACTTTGCTCTGTGAGGACAATGTAAACTATAAAGGCTGTTACTATAGTATTCGCATCATCCTGGTGGATTTTATAAATGTGTGTTTGGCTGATCCTTTGTGACTCTACCCCTATACACATAAATACCATGGATAATTAAATTGTTCTGTACTCTGCATTAACCTGCCCCCAGCCACTTAACAAACTGCAGCAACTTTGGTAAGTGTGCACACTGACATTATAGTCACCAGTACATCTAGTTACATCAGCAGTTACTCCACGTGATAAATTGCCTAAACCTAATTCCCTAATTATCACCAAACTGTTCATGGGACTGGTGGGGAGGGAGGGTTTGGAGACATGGAATTACAACTTTACCTTGATGGGAGTGTCTGATTTATGCAGAGTATAGCAGGATGTTATTTTGTATATTGCAATAGGTGTATTTTACATAATTATACTTAAGACTTAATAAGTTAGATATGTATCCTTTCTCGCCCTTGACCATAACACAAAGTAACTTGAAGTCTGTGAAATCATAATTCAAATAGACTGATCATTATGGGTGTGTTTCATCTATTACAACAACAAAAACTTCAAATGGCTTTCACAAAACACAGCGTACACAACTTTTTCTAGCTAACATATGTCAATGCCCTGTATCACTTTCCAGCTCACATGTGATTTACATGTGATTAAGTGATCTTAAACTTATACCTTGAAATACGGGAGAAGTTTATTTAAGAGGGGGTGTCAAATATGGACTCCCTTGGTCAAGTCAATGGGACTGCCGTATTCACCATGAAATAAATGTGCTATCTAGACCAGCTGACAGCTGCGGTAACCAAGTCAAGCTCTTCATGTAGATACGATATACCAAGAGGGAGGCTTCCCAGTGGGCACAGAACATTGAATCAACATTGATACATGGTTGGCAGTGTTGATTCAATGTTGATTCAACTTTGATTCAACGTTGAACAGAATTTTGTGCCCACTGGGTAACGCTCACCTATGTATAAGACATGAATATATAATGCCTATTGAATGAACCCACAGGCGTTTGCTGGTATCAATATCTAGAATGCAGAGCAGGTGGTTTGAGGCACACGGACCAGAGGACTGAGTCTACATGTCCCAGAAGCAGCTTCAGATAAGGCCAAAAAAAAAGGTGTGTTGCAGGCAACCCGACCCTAGATTCAAAAAAGGGCCGACCCTAGCATTTTTTTGCCCAATTTTGGAGATTTTTTTATTTTTTTTATTTTTATTGTTATTTTTCTCAATTTTTACAAATTCTTTCAAGAAAAACAAGCTCCCAGTGACCTCAGAGGCCTGAAAAATTGATTAACTTCAGAAAATGGCTTTTTAAGAGGTTCTCTCTATGTTTATAAAAAATTAGAAAAATTTAAATCCGACCTACCTACCCTAGAAATTCTGACTATGTTGCCTGAAACACACCTTTTTTTTTTTGGCCTAAACTGTATTGTAAGGCACAGGTTGGGGTTAAGATACCGTTACTAACAGCATTGATTACTACAGCAGTCCATCCAGGATACATGAGGATAAACCTTGCTGGACACTAATACAGCAGTCTATCAAGGATCCAGAATCCGGGAGGCAGAATTAACACAGAGGCACGTTTAGACATCGTGTGGTGAGGGTACATGCGTGCCGGGATGAACTGAAGAGTGAGCCTTGACTAAAAGCAGATAGTCTCACATTGCCTTAAACAGCATATCTCTAACAGCATATCTCACATAGTCTTAAACAGCATATCTCACATAGCCTTAAACAGCATATCTCACGTAGCCTTAAACAGCATATCTCACGTAGCCTTAAACAGCATATCTCACATAGCCTTAAACAGCATATCTCATATAGCGTTAAGGCATGTTACAGCTTCATTCCATATATATAAATATATATATATATATATATATATATATATATATTTACACCAATAGAGTATCCTTCCAGATCCATTATAACTACAATATACAACTATATAATCACTAATGACACTGTCCATAGCTGTACATCCACTATACCTTAACCCCCAATGCCCCTATGAATAAGGTTTAAATACCTGCCCCCGCTTTACTGTGACTGGAGCTGGAGAAGTACCTTAACCTTGACCTTTAAGACTATGTGAGGTATTTTCAACACTACGTGATCTTTTTAAGACTACACAGGATATGCTTTTTGTCAAGGCTCACTCTACAGTTTGTGACTTTTTTGCCGGGTACACTGCAGGTTTGTCTCATGTCTGAGAGTATACTATCCATCTGTCCTGACCCACTCTGTACTCCGTGAGACAAAGGAGGAACATTGTCCTGCACATTGGTGACATCAGGGTGACGTGTGCTGGATACATAAAGGAGGGGAGTTGTGACATCAGTAACAAACATTCACCAGGTTAGTGGAGTGTGAGTATGAGTTACTGGTATTGTTAGCCTTAGTACCCCAGCTTTATTGAAAATAAATATCCAAGAAGGTCAACAATAAAATGCTCAGAAAGCTTAGGCTATTGATTTATCATGATTTATGATGATGAAATGTGGTTTCATCTATGGTAAAGTAAAGTAATAGGGTTTGAATGAGCTATGTGGGTTGTAAACTCCATCCACCAAGGGGTCCTATTGGCTTTTGAGGTACATGCTATTGGCCAGTGGACCCTCTTAGTATTCCTTACTCTTTGGGTTTACCTTGAAACGAGGGACAAACTATAAATGTTGTTGTCCACCATTTCTGGCCGTTTAAGGCTACCCTTGACCCTGTTTTGTATAGTAGACCCCACCCACAGGTTACTACAGGTTATGGTATGCAAAATAGGAAAGACAAGGTCATCTGCAGTGCCCTTCTGTGTCCCGCTTTCACCACACCTCAGGTAGCATTTGATTAGGGAGCCGTCATTTTATTAACAACAAGGGCAGAGGTAGACACTAATGCTGGCCCGGGAGCCAATCTCTGCTGACAGAAAAACTTTTTTTACGTCAAAATAATGTTTTAAAGTTGTATATAATGTTATGCCATAGTAAGGAGCCTTAGAGAAACGTTATATAACGTTACAAATTGTTGTATAACGTATTTTGTTTACTGGGATGGTCTGTAGTTTTGGGTCTGGGCCCACAGTTTTCTCAAGAACTACCTTACTATGGCCCCGGGTGACCCACAGGACTAGATGAGGAACACTCTAGGAGAATGTATCTCTATCAATATTGTCATGTTATATGTAGGTGGAAAGATAAAATCAATAGGAATTCTGTTGCTCTGGATTTGATTTTATATAACTTTAACAGTGATACATTGTCTCTGATAAAAGTAAAATGTTTATTTTGGGCCCGCAACTTCAGGTGTGGGCCATTAGATCTCTGAAGATACATGCATGAATGGCCCACGGTTGAAAATGTTAATATCTACCCCTGAAAGGGGTTGTCATTGCTTGAATAATTCATTTAGGGTGCGAGGTAGCCCCCCCCCCCTACCCCACCATGTATCAACATGTATAGGATGGAGTTTGGTAGACTAGAGGGGAAAATTAAGAATAAAAATACAGAGAAAATAGAGGCCCCTCTCTTAATTTCCTGTGGAGAAACAAAGTCATTATGCTTAAGTACTGAATGGCTGCTCTCCACACCATGTGGAGAAACTGATGCTCCTTCTCCATGGGCTGTTTCTCCATGAAGATGTCATTAAAATAGCTATGAAACCTATCTTAACATGTCGTTTTTGAATATAATTTATCAATAATCAAATGAAATAAACACAGAGATCCACTCTAATGAGTCTGAACTTCTGGTTTCTTGTACTGCTCGTGGACAAACCATGGATCTCTGTCTATATCTCCCATTGTTGTTGGAAAATTGCAACTCTTAAAGCCTAGAATGCCCCATAACTGCCCCAGAGACGCCCATGGTTTGGGAAGTATGCAGTTCTGAATGTATGAAGAGCATATATACCATATTGATTGCCTGCTGATGGTTGCTTAACCAGAACAGTGCAGGTGTAAAGTGTTCAATGACCTGTGGCTGCCCTCCAGTGTATACCAGGTAAATACTGCAGGAGAAAGCAGCCATTGTATGGCTATGGGTGTATTGATATGTGTACTGCCTTGAGTGTGTAGCAAAGCCTAGTATGAGGAGTCCCCTACTTGTATCCATGTGCGGATGGCTCAAAATGCCTTCCAAAATAAATTTTAAAAAAGGTCCGCTTTCTGGTCTAAGAGTGGCACATGGGAACCAGAAGAGAACCTCTCCTGGATACCGTGTGCACTAAGTCTTAACCCAGTAAAGGTGTAAAGGTGAATCCATTTAGAGAACTAGTATACATAATAATACCCTACCCATTCACAATTCTTACAATGATTGTCTGTATTTAACTCTTTGCAAGTACATTTGTAACTCCTCAATAAATTTGAATATAGTGCACTTGAAACATCCATTGTGATATAAATGGCAAAAATTGGTAAAATTGAATATTTCGCTGCCAATTACAAATTGGCAGAGACCAGACTAGATATAATGTCCCAAACGGTCTCATTTGAAAGATAATTTTGTTTTGGACCCCCCAACCCCGCCTTCCAATAGATTTAGCTGAATATCATGGCTTTAGTTGTTATGGTGATTCTGCTACGATAAGGAGTGAACGTTTTGAAATTTTAATTTGAAATTTTAATTGTTTTAAAAAATAATAAGATATACAGCACATATTCTGTGATGTATTGGCTGTAAAGATGGGTTGGGAGCTAATTTTGGGAAGCTTATTTTTAGTACACAATGTATCTGTGTTCATAATATGTGGGTAGCTTTTTAAATCATTCTGATACTTGTAAATGCATAAAATATAGAGAAAACCTGTTTAGGGGACCATTTTTGTAACAGAAGAGGGTCCCCTAACCTATTCTGACCATTATTTGCCTATATATCATATGGAATTATAAGTATCAGGATGATTTAAAAACCTAGAAACATATTTATATGGACATTATGAACACAACTACGTCAAAATAGAATGTACCCCAAATTAGCTCCTAACCCATCTTTAAACAGGTATCAAAACATCCTTTCTTTGCCATCTACACGTGGACGGATATGGCCGGTGGTGCCAGTAGTTCTGTGTTTTGCGTGAGAAAACTTTCCTGTCAATGGAGCATTGAGGAAACATGAACATGGCTGCATCACGGGGCATTGAACGGAGTATATCCTCTCCACTTCTCAACAGGTGGCAGCACCATTTTCTGGTACACCGGCAAGCTTGTAGGTCTCACCGAGGGTAGTCCTACAGAAAACTGAGAGTCATATATGATTCTGGTCAGAAGTGAATACTGCAGGAGCACTGAATGGTCCATAATTAAGTTGGAAGTGATGCCATTATTATGAAAACTTGTAAACATGCTGCTGAATGGAAAGGGATTCTCAGTGAGTTTACATTGAAAACCATAATAAGTTCAATAAACTGTTATGAGTTGACATAAGATTGGGGATCAGTGAAAATGCAAATCATTCAGTGCAAATTCAGGCAGAATTTAGGCGGTTTAACGCTACAGACCAGTGCTCAAATTTTCCGAGGTCAGTAGCTAATTTTGGTTGGAAATATTCTGTAGGAAAGATGTTTGTTTTAGGTCAAGGATGGTTTTCAGAAGTTGTAAATGTTGTGGTAGCTGTTATTGCGTTTTCCGCTATATTAAAGTATATAGTGAAAGGATTTCCTTCACTGAGACCTGTATGGATGTAAGGCTCTGTACGGCTAGGGACATTAACCCCAAGGGTGAGTAGCGAGCCCTTCAAATACTAAATTGCTAATATATATGGTTCCCCTTGGTTCTACAATTGAAAGCCAAATATATGAAATATCCGTTATAAAGATGCATTTTCCATGGTTTAAAGAGCAGGGTTATTTTCCACAATGGCTTCATAACTCAGCCAGGGCAGGGAGAGAAGCTGGATAAAAGATGACTACAAATTAAAGTGTCACTGGCATGGCCAAGCAGGCATATGGCTGGGATATGCTCACATATTGTGTGTTTGATTTACTATACCTAGCGATAATGATTTTAGATGAAAATTAAGCCTGTAATTAGGCTGATTGTTATTTACAGCTACAGCGGCCGATGTGGACCGATTGTTTTTGTTTTAAGTTTGCCCAATTGCCGCTAGGTGTCTCCGGATTTTTACAGACAAATTTTCTCTGAAAACACTTTTTCTGCTCCTATTCACATGCTGTAAAATTCCATATGCACAGAAGTATAATCTATCCAGCGTTTCCAAGCCTCAAACCACCCTAAATATGCTGCTTAATATGTAAAAATCGGGATTGAAATCGGCAATCAGCGATTGCTTTGAGATGAACCATCTTCAGGAATAGCTGTGCTTTCATTGATCAAGAGCTGGTCACATGACATTCTCAATACACCCACTAGGTGGGTGTATTGGCACAATACGCCACTGGAGTGGGCGTATCGGTTTCAGTACTTAGATCAGCATATCATATGCTAGGTATAATTACTCCAAGATCCTCTTTCTTGTAGCTCAAATAATGTCTACCCCAGGCCTGGTCTGGGTCCTGGTATATAGCTCTCTAACAGTTGTTGTGTACTCCTCAGCAGGTCAGTCATCCTACACTAACAGCTCCTTCATATGTCATCATATTCTTACTCTCATATTAACACCGATGTAGTATATTTCAGATTAAAATATCTTTGACTGTTGGTTAATGTCATAGACACCTTGTATGTACTCATTTTGTGGTACCCTATCCCTGAATAGAGTCAAAAAACAGATATGGCACATTTCTTATGCATTTGAAATGTCATTACCATTATTGAAATGGTTTTCAGCTAATAAAAAAATTTAAAAAGTAAAATTAATTCTATAAAGTGCACACTCCTATCCATTTATCCTCAGCTTTCTAGTATTTAAGAGTTCATTTGGGATCAACATTTCACATACTTTAGAGGTTTTACAGTTTAAGATTTGGCCAAAAAAGAGAGGTGCACTTATTAAGGGATGAGCACATATTAGGTTGAATATGGTATTGGTAATTCCATTGCAGCCAATATTTGCCAGTCTAAGATAAATCTGCAAAAGAAGAACTGTTATTGGATAGACACCACTCCTGCCATCTTCAATGAGTCTCAGAAGAGGTGTGCTGCTAAGGGGGGTAACCTAGCAACCATTGATTCTCCAGAGACGTCCCAGTTTCTTAAGGATTTTCTGTACAATCTGAAGTAAGTGTGTATACATGTGGGCACATCTTTATAGAGTTTAATGTTCAAATTTATTTTTTCTATCAACATACAATATCCCTTTCTCTCAGACCACTGCAAATAATACTTGTTTTTATCATTGCACACATCACCAAAATCGTGTTCTGAATTCTTTTGACACTTTAAAAATTTAAGGGAAAACTTAACAGTTTTGACATTTGGCATCTAGTTGAAAAATACAGTAAACAATATTCACAGCTTTTCTGGGTCATTTATTTCTTTTCATTTAAACATGAATGTGAAGTTTGCTGAGAGCCTAGATCCGCCTAACTTTTGGGTCTTCAGCAAAATAATCTCATGGCTTAGTATCGAGAAACATGTTTAGTTTTTGGAGTGACCTGAATTAATGATAGACTTCCCCTCCCAAAGAGTTCAATAGCACTGGTAGAGGTGTCATTGTGGAGGGTACAATTATAAGTGTAGGGACCCATTCTGGATTGGGCACCCCCCCATTACCTATATGTACAAGGTTATCAGCTCTGATCAGTAGGAGCCGGATTGGTATAGTGGTAGCACTTTGGAATCTGGACGAAGGAAGCGTGGGTTCGAATCCCACATCTGGTGAAACACCTTTCACCTGGTACCTTTACATAAAGTTACTTCAGCTGTTTTCCTTCTGTCCTCCATCGAAGGCCTTCAGCCTACAGGATAGGTTATGAGGAGAGTAATCAGGCATGGAATGATGGGACGCCCTTCTCATGGACAAACTATCAACCGTGGGAGCCTGATAGTGACGTGGACTTCTGTACAGCCTTGGTAGTCAGGACTTGGGATATGGACTATGCATGGTCTGATGTCCACTGCGATTGGCCAATGAGGGGTCTGTGTCAAATCCAAGTTCCACCGGGTAGTGAGTATTATTTGTTACACTCTGGCTGTCGCCGGTTCTGATTCTCCATCAGAATAAAGAAAAGAAAACGGCACTGTGAGGCAGGAAACAGGTTAGTTTGTTTCGGTTAAAAAAAAGAATAAATACAGCTGCCTCATTGATTTAACTAATGGAGGCCATATTTCACTACTCCTGTGAAATTACCAATGGCCGTATTTCACAGCCCTGTGATATCATCAAAATGGTGGTTTCTTTACACTAGAAAGGCTTAAAAAGAGGCTACTTGAGGCTCCCCTATCATAATTTATTAATTTGAATCAGAAAAAGATGAACAAATAAACACAAAGGTATACTTGTCTGTTGACTTAGTGATTCACTTGTTCACCCTCAGGTCACATATATATAACGCCTAAAATGACCCAGTCAACATACTGTAACTTGTGCAACTTTGTCTACTGTAAACTTAAATATTTTCGCTCACATATATTTCAATGAATTAAGAACAAAACACATGTATCTAAATTTGTGGATTTAGGACTCTGGTAGCAGTATACCTATACAGGATAAATATTCGCTCCATACATATGTTCACATTTTAAATCCGGGAAAATTGCGGAAAAATGTACACCGCAAAATGAAGCATATCTAGAGTATAAATTTGTCTTTGATGAATAAACCCTGTCTGTACAGGACTTGTTGCACATATGATGGACTCCCATGTAGAATGCAGCTGCTGACCTTATGTAATTATTTCTTAAGTCAGTGCAAGCATCTAAGGCATGCATCTAAGAGAGATTCATATTGTGTAATCTGCCCCTTTAACTCAATGTACACCCCCTCAACCACCCAATGACCTATGACCTGTCTGGGAATACGTAATTCAGCATGTATACAGGTTAATGGGATATAGCACAATAATCCTCTTCCCACGCTATCCATGGAATATGAATAAGCCTATATTGAGATAAGTGTATTCTGTCTATGAGAAAAATCCAACATCATTTAACTCTTCCTTTTTCCTCCATATGCCATGTTTTGCTGAATTACATTTTCAGGCAGGCAGCTGGCAAGATATATGATAATTTAGGTGTTTTGTTTCCTAAAGCCATGCTCGCAATGTCAGTAATCAAATCATACCAACATAGTTTGACTCTGTTCTTTATACATACACCATATCACACTCAACTCTGACAATTGTAGGGGACTAATTTTCCTGTACTACAAGAGTAAGTTTGAACCCCCTGTAATAGTCACTGCTCCACTCTGTACTGTTTCAATTGAGTACTGTAAGACACAGTCAAGTTGTCACAAAGGGAAATAGCTTAGCGGTAGAGCCGTTGTAGTGTATGTAAGGGGTTGTGGGTTTAACTCCCCCCTTTCCTCAGACCTTTTCAGTGTCCTTCTACCCATTTTCCTTTCAGTCAGCCAGTTAGAGTTTGTTGGCGTTGAGCAGGGCAGCAGTGTGTCTGTGGGTGACCGTGTGGCGGCTGTACAGACTGACTCGGTTATCTCCTGTGCCATACAGTGTGCCGCTGACACACACTGCCTGGTGTACAGATACACCCAGGCTGACAAGGCCTGCAGCATGTACAGCTCTGGGAGTGTCACACAGGGAGTGGACAGCCCTGCTGAGTGGTTCCTGGTGAATCCTGATCAAGTGTAGGACATGAAACAGGAAGTGGACAGCCCTGCTGAATGGTTCCTGGTGAATCCTGATCATGTGTAGGACATGAAACAAGTAGCGCAGTCACAGCATGGCTTCATCTCTCCCAGTTCTTACAATATCCAAGTAGCAAACAGGCCCTGGGCCTACCTTATAGAGTCTAAATAAAACAATTTCAACTCAACTCAACTCATAATTCCAGCTTTTATTCCAGTTCTATATATTTTTTCTGGAAGATCACCCTTAGGTGGTGATCGTTAAAATGTAATTGAATTTATACAGATACAGACTACACTAATTGTACGCTGTTGATGGAAGGCCACAATGTACAGCTTTCGTGCCCACTATTTAAAGGAAGAAAAATGGCAGTTCCTGCATATGTTCGTGTTTCGTGTGAATTAGTAAAGACTAAGGCAGTGGTCATTTTTCAAAAACAGGGGGGGGGGATCGGTGGATTTTGGCGCAAGGGGGTCAACATTTTTTTGCCCCCCCCCCCCATGAGAGGGATCAAAATGTTATTGATACCCCCCCTCAAGAAAAATGGAAATTGAGCGCGGCCGAACCTTTCTGGCTATAGTAACGTGCTGGCTTTTTCACTAAAGAGGGGTGCAATTTTTTGGGTCCCCCTCAAGAGGGGTCCAAATTTTCTTGGTCCCCCCAAATCCACCAACCTCCCCCCCCCCCCCCCATTTCTAAAAAATGACCACTCCCTAAGGAATTAAGAGAACAGAATATTTCAACCATCAGTTATACCTCCTCAGGTATTAGTGATGCTGCTTAGATTCGTCTGAAGGGAAGCTGGGGCCAGTTTGGGGTGGGGGTTGAGAAGGAAACACAACTACATGTGTGTATTTGTAACATGGAGTGTACTCCGTATTGTGTTAAACCTATATTCAGGGATGGATGTTCTTGTCTGCTATGCGGGTCTTGTCCTCTATCCAGTGTTTGTAGTAGGACACACGGCTGAACACGGAGTAAATGGTTGTATCACAATTAGTGACCTGCCAGGTGCTGACCCCTACCAGCTCATAGTGGTCGTCCTTGTAACACACCAGGGGACTGCCCGCATCACCCTGGTACAACACAAGATGCAGGTCACGTGGTAAGGTCTATATGGAGAACATAAATTCATCTTACCGTAAAACCTCGCATATAAGCCGCGGCTAGTACGCGAGTCAGACTCAGCTTTCTTTTGATACCAAACATACCTATATAGGGTGCTGCTTATACGAGGGTTTTTATAAGTATACCACAGTACCAAACTGCTAATTTTCAGACACCCTCTGCGGCTTGTATAATCTGTGAAAGTTAGGGGTGCGGCTTATACGTGAGTAAGGCTTACACGCGAGGTTTTACGGTAAATGCCAAATTATACACGAAAGGCTCAAAAATCATGAACAAGTGTTTCCTTTTTGGAAATAAGTAACCCCCGGGAATAGCACTTTATTTTCCCTAAATGAATCATAGATCATGACCTGATAATGTAAGCAGGTCATTGTTTGCAGGGAAATTATATGTTTCTAATAGTACTTGGACCCATGGACATAAAATGAATGCTTATGACCAAGTGTCACAGATCGTCCTGATTTGAACTTTTTTTCTTCTCCACTCAATAAAGTATTCCATTTGTCATATATAGTTATCTTTTTGGTCTAGTATGATTGTGCTTGGTTAGATCTACGAGGGAAACCCTGGTTTGACTTATGTCAGACCCTAATTTAGGGTGCCATAGGGGCAAAAACACCCCAAATTGGACGTTTTTTAAACAATTGAATGAAAAAAATGAAATCATGCTGTATGTACTGCTCTAAAAATAGAGCTATTCGCACATATCTTTTTTTGGCCAGTGCCCCTTTATGGTAGGAAACATTTTAGCACCACTTTGGACTATATGATATGTTTGATAAATATTATGTATGGTCAAAAGTGCTGGGGTAGGTTTGCATAGACACGACTGAGCCCTAACAAAACATGGCCAAAACCATATATTAATAAAGAAGAAATATAAATTAACTAGAGCATAATGAGCTTATATTATTTACCTATACACAGGAAAAAAATTGTAAGTCTAGCTTTAAAGGCCTTCCCTGCAGAGCCTAGTGAATATCAGTCCTATTTTAGGGGTAGTTTATGAGTAGACACGACTGAGCCCTAGTAGACACGACTGAGCCCTTTTGTGAAAAGATACTAAGGGGACACATTATATACATCTTAAGTTATTTCTAATATAGCTTAGAATGTATTATTCATATTCAAAAATAAATTTGCTGGTTATTTTAGCTTATATACACTTATAAATTAGAATACTTTGTTATACACCAGTTATCACAGTAGACACGACTGAGCCCTCCTTTTTAACCTTTCAATCAATATAACATGCTCTGTACCATGTACAGTCAATTCCTACCATATTGTAGCCCTTTTAGCAAAATAATCCTATAAAATGCACCATTTTTATAGGCAATTATCCCATATACATATACAAATTCATACACTTTATAAGGAGGGCTCAGTCGTGTCTACTTGCACCTACATATGATCCTGTACTGTAGATTCAATAATGATATTTAACCTACCCAAATATAGGGTATCTAATCCCCAATACCTATACTATTTGTATAAAAAATGTTGAAACCCTACTCAAATATTTATTTTTGAGCCCCCTGGCAGCTCAAATCCGGATGATCCATGACATTTGGTCTTATATTACCCGGCATGTTCCTGGCGAACCGGATTTGGATCCAGTACACACGTGACTCCCATTGATGCGTGACCTCCAGTCCTCATCACACACAGAGTTGGATACAACTTGTACCTTACCCTGCTGGAGGATTTCTGGTAACGAGACGTCTGACTCTAGAAAAATAAATAATAATTTAAATGTTTCAATTTGTTTGCGTTCTCATTCAGAGAAGGTCCTACCCAGTGGGCACAGAACATTGAATCAACATTGATAAAGGGTTGTCAATGTTGATCCAATGTTGATTCAGCGTTGATTCAACATTGAAATTAATTTTGTGCCCACTGGGTAAGATCTCCTATGCTGGTCTCCATACCCCTGTGGAGCTGCAATACATCATTTTATCTGCACCATTTAGGCCTGGCCATATCATATCATGTTATATATACATGTATCGGTAAGTTCCCAAAGATTGCTGAATCAGACAAATATGGCAAACATGCTTCACAACTGCATACAACTGGCTCTATGTATGCTGCCAACTTGGATGTCATGACAATTGATCATTACACAGAAGAATGCTTTTTCCGATACTTGTCTCCAGCAATAGTCATTCCCCAAATGAAGTAAATTATTTGAAACCTTATTCTGTGACAATCTGTCAACTTGATGAGTCTTCATACCGAGCATCCAGGAATGCTTATGGAACACCCTGGTAGATTTTTAGCATTGGAAGTGTAGGGGCTTGGATTCCCCGTACCCTGGTGGTAAACCCGCAAGGGGGTATCACTCGGGTAATCCGCTCCCCTCTGTACCACCCCGATCCAGTAACGTGAGACACGGTCTATCTGATGGGACATGGGGCTGTAGCTCAGTGGTAGAGCAGTCTCTTGGCAAGCAGAAGGCCCTGGGTTCGACTCCCGGTGTCTCCGAAAACGTCATTTTTGGAGAAACCGTGTTCCTCACAGAAGTAACATGTACTTACCATCTTTTGCACCCCATCCTGTTATGTAGCAGTGGTCATTTCCCACCTCATCTCTCATACCAAGCCTGACGGGATATATGGTGGAGCTGAGATTCAAGGGAGAAAATCTCAAGACAGCGACGTCTTGATACTGAAGTACGGGATTCATAACATAATAGTCCTCATGCTGAAATTGTATAAAGAGTATGTAATCATGTCATCATGTGGAGTGATTGGAACATCACTTTGACTCAGGTCAAACAGAATAATATTCTGAAAATATGGTAGGGTAGGTTGGATTTTATTTTTTAATTCTGATTTCTTTTAGAATAATCACACACAATAGGCCTGTGTCAACTTGCATGTAGCTGGGATCCGAGGGAAAGATCCTCAGGACAGCGACATCTTGATTGCAATTGTGCAAAGCTCAGGAGTGATTTTATTATCACTGTGCTCACAGAGTTAAAACTACACCAGCATCCTTTACAACATTATGTAACAGACCCCAGGCTCCTCCAGCCCAATAAACCACGCTAATGCTGGTGGCTCAGAATGTAATAAGGCTATCAGACCTTTATACAGGTCCAATTATCCTACACAATGATGCATGGTACAAAACAGTACATGGTACAAAACAGTAAATGAATATCCCTATTAAGTGTATTTTCTATATCTTGGATACATTTTTATCTTCATAAAACAATGCTGTTTACTAGTAATAACGTCATGGGTAAAATGTACTAGTACAATCTATTCATGCCATGCAGTGAGCTAAATCTGCTCGACATCTTTACGAGAAAGTTAGATACAAGCTTTACCAATATAGGAGTAGGTTGTAAAATGTAGCTACTTACTACTATCACCTCATGAGTCAGACAGCTACAGGGACAGTTCATGAAGTGAGTGTATACAGAGGGCTCAGTCTCATGAGTTTGTAACAGTTGAAACATCTTTGACCGGTGTAGTCTTTGACCGGGTGTCGTCTTTGACTGGGTATCTAGAAAAGATTTTTTTCCCATTTTTTTAAATATTATATATAATGATGTAATGTACTTGGTGGTACTTCTTATTATACAATAAATTACCCAATGTCTTTACTATTATAGTACTTTAACCCTACCCGGTCAAAGACTACACAGGTCAAAGACTACACCGGTCAAAGACGACACCCGGTCAAAGACGTTTCAACTGTTACAAACTCATGAGACGGAGCCACAGGTGGAAAATATGAAAAAAAACGTACATGTATGCTGAACAATAAACCCTCAATGTTTGACCTTTCGGCTTTGGTTATCTATCATAAATGATTGCCCAAAAGTCAGGTTTTCCATGTTTTTTTTTGTCTTTTTTGCCTCTGGCCGCTGAGATTATTGAATCCAGGAGGTAGGGTTGGGCATTTTTCACCATTTCCCCTCTTTTGGCAGCCCGAAGAAAGATTTGCTCTAAAATCTTGTAATCTAAGTTGTCAAAATAAGGTGTCCAAAGCAGGAGAAAGTTTAAGCATTGGGTTTTTTAATTTGACCAGCAGCTCCGCTGCTGGCGATCAGGGGTGGGAAAATTGGTGGCGTTCATTTGACCTAGTACACTGCACTGTGGGAATGCCTTAGCATACCACAAATAGGGTAGGGATGAAGAGTGAGCAGACGAAATGCATTCTTGGGTAGGCTCCCGCTTTCCCTGTTGTTTAACAATGCGGGAAAAATAAGGGGGGGGGACCCTGCAAATGTTTCTAATTTAAGGCCTATCAGTGTCTTGCCTGTGCCTGGGAAAATACTTGAGAGGTTAATCCACAATAAGTTAATGGCTCATATAAATTTACATGGGATTCTAAATTCAAAACAGGGTGGTTACCAAAAAAAAAAGTCTACACTTGAATTTATTTCCACTTTTGTAGATGACATACTAGACAATAGAAACAAAGGCAATATTAGTTTAGCAGCATTTATTGACATTAAAAAAGCCTTTGACTCAGTTAATTACATAATCCTTTTGAACAAATTAGAACAATATGGCATCAGAAACAGAAATTTATCCCTAATAGAAAACTACCTCTCAAGAAGGCAGCAGTGCTGTATTGCCAACAGTATCAGGTCTACTAAGCTACCCTTAACCTGCGGAGTCCCTCAGGGATCTATTCTGGGACCCTTATTTTTCTTGTTATATATTAATGATTGTATTTCCAACCAGGATGACCACCACACTATGCTTTATGCTGATGACTCTGTGTTATATGTTTCTGGAAAAAAAATTGAAACCCTTTCAAATAGATTAACTATAGCCTTAGACAATTTTGGAACTTGGACGAGAAAAAATTAAATAAGATAAGTGGGTAATCTTAAAAGGGTCTTGTATAAATGTACTTAATATTGATATGTGATGCCGCGGCAAGTTTTCTATGAAATACCTGTTATAATCATATATATTATGTATAACTGCATTTCATCATATGGACAACCTATAATAACTGCTTGCAGATATGCTGTCCATGTTGTTTATTTGGTCGTACCGTATACCATATTTACACAATCATGGAAAATTGTACCTGGATATTAGACCAAATAAAAGTTCGAATTTGTTCAAAAAACACTTGATGCTATAAGTACTTCCATGTAAGTCCAACACAGCATGTCATCCTATCACATTGGGTGACCAGTATCATAGTAATAGCATAATAACATTTTGGACACACTTCTTTAAATACATGAACTGTGACACTCAGACTTTAGGCCACTGACATAGAATCCTGACCAAAGATTTGCTCAAATATGAAAAAAATATGAATTCCAGAAAAAATTCCCAAAATCGGGAAACAATGTAAGGTGAGGTTACCTGAAACCCACCTTTTTCTTTTTGACCTCACCTTATGAGATGACTTATTCTAAGTATATTTTGATCAGACCCCAGACCAAACATTGCTTGTTAGATTGCATTTCATGTCGATGTGTACATTACATTAACTACACTATAGAGATTGTAATTACCAGTGGTTGGTTGTGTGTCTACCTGCTCCACCCCTCAAGATTAGCAAACAATGATATGTGGGGATCTATATGTTACTGTTTCCTAATATAATGAAATTAGCTTTTGTGAGGCAAAGCTCATGTTGCAGCCTGACTGTGCAAACATCCTGACCCGTTATATGAGTTAGGTGCTGTGACTCAATCAACCCACCCTACCACAGGTTTTGACTAGCCTTCAGGTCCGTGGGCTATTGGGTAATATGGGGAGATGTCAACCAAAATGTCCATGTTCATCTTAGTGACTGTCCCCTTAAGTTCGAACAGAACTGCAGTGTCCACAATAGGCACCATGTGGATACCCTGTAATATACTGGCATTTACCCCTTTAAAAACAGATGTTGCTAAAAGATATTTGTCGTCATGATGCACCAATGCAACCCCTGCGAGTAACTCGCCAGTACTGCATTGGTGCATTCATGCATCATGAAGACCAAGGGCATACTGCATTAATTCATTATACCATCCTTAAAGGGTTAACAAATGCTCTGAATGTTTGTTAACTTTCAGGGCCTTAGTTATTAATATTGATTGCTGCAGTTATTAGTTTGTGAGCGGGGCACATGTAGAACATTCACATCTAGCCCTCTACACCAGAAGGAAGCGGACTGTCTCAGATTACGGACCGGGATCACACATCTTTACAACTTCAGCTACAATAACCATATTTTCTAATCATAAATACACGTGTAGGAATTCAACGCTGCAACAAGGTATGGAGACATTACTTTTCATCAGTAACAACATGTTGGAACTATTCCACTTTACATGATAAGATGCATCAAAACTTTTTCTGAAATGTAAAAACTGTGGTTAAAACAGAATAGTACATGTATACGCCGGCACTCAGGCTGGTTATCATGGTTAAGGGACCCAACTACACCTTGTGCCTTAGCTATGGATAACCAGACCTCTAGGTTGTTTATTCATGTATTATTCCCTTAATAATGACATTAAATATTCTATAACACAATGATACTTTCTCTTGTTGGTTTTCAGCTTTGAACAGCAGAATGTTTTCTCAGAGGGAGATCTGGTGTCTAGCCACACTGAATGTGCTCACGTGGTTGGTTGCACCTTCTGCAGCAGGTAGATGGTCAAATTTCCATGTAGTATTATACTATTCTTTATATGGATATAATCCAGCATAGAATAATTGACAGAAGTAATAAGTAGTATATTGATACTGTGAGGGACACGGTTTCTCCGGAAATGATGTTTTTGGAGACACCGGGAGTCGTACCCGGGGCCTTCCTCTTGCCAAGCGATTGCTCTGCCACTGAGCTGCATCCCCTTGTCCTATCAGATAGACCGTGTCTCATGTTACTGGATCGATATGGGAGGGGCGCAGTGACTACCTGAGCGGGCCACTCCTGCAGGCCTAACTCTCAGGTGCGGGGACTACTAAGCCCCTACAATACCAATATATATATATATTGCTAATAATCATAATGTATTTGTGGAAAGAAAATGAAAAAATCGATATCTTAAGTACTGTAATATACATCTAAAACTTGCATTAAAACCATACCTTGACTTTTCCTGATCCTATAAGCCACACTGGTGATCTGAATTGCGTACTATCTGCAGCCTATTTGCAAGGATCTACGATAATCCAAACATGTTCAGTTCTGGCTTGAGCTCTGAATAAAATATTTTGCTATTATATGGATATAATCCAGAGTATAATAATTGATGGAAATGATATGTATATATGTAAGATATTGATGCCGATACATATTGTCTACAATTATAATGTATGTGTTGAAGAAAGACTAAAAAATATCCATTTCAAAACTAAAATGGTACAGTTATCCAAAATTGTGGTAACCTCCATTGTGAAGTATGGCTCAGTTGAGATAAATAACCACTGGATAAAAAGAGCAAAATACTTAAAAACATAAAACAAAAGAATTTGGTTATTATAATCCAAACTGTATGTATTACAGCAGGAGTCTGTGAGTCCCAGATAAACAGACATAGAAGCACCTGCTACTGGATAGAAAATACGCTTGACACGTACCTTAAGATGGAAGAAAAATGTAACAGCAAAGGTGGAAACCTCGCTACAATCGACTCAAAGGAAACCTCCGACTTTGTGATTGAGTTTATTAAAGACTTGAAGTAAGTGAATGAAAAACAAGATAATTTACATTTGAAATAATGTCACATCCTGGTTAATTAAGATCAGTCAGACAATGATGATTCTGCCTATGGCATTAATGTGTTGCTCCAAATATTGCGGTTGATATCCAATCCTGAGTGGATGTAACCTTTGATGGTTGGTTTAGTGTTTCCTAAGACGTTACATGGTGCACACATTACAGCCTTCACTTTTAACCTTTCAGACTTATTGTAGTTATGTTTGCTGATTATAATCTTATGGGATAAGGTTATGTTTATCATGAGATTTGTTTGAATCTTACAGCCTCGGGGACTATATCTATATTGGATATCATGAGTCTAGTGATAAATGGAATGACGGAAGCCCCTTCTCCTGGACAAACTATAATGGAGGAGAACCTAATATGGGCTCAGAGCTGTGTACCCTCATGTACGTTAGTTATAATGTAGGGAAGTGGCTTGATCACCATTGCAATCTACATAGGAAAGCCATTTGTCAACACCCCATTTTGAAGAGTAAGTACTTTTTAGAAGCTATTCATATTTGTTGTGTTATTGTTTCAGACCATTAAACTTTGCTCCACAGCAACATGATGCAGTTCATCTGCCGCCTGTCTAAACATATTAACCCTTTAAAGATACTAACAATGCCTCAATACGTCATGCCTGTGGTCATCATTATGCATGAATGCAGACCTGGTGAGTAATTCGCCAGGGCTGCATTCATGCATCATACCAACCCTATGGTTGATACATTGCCTTCACAGTACATTATTGAAGTTCTTGACAACTTGTGATAGCAGTTAAAGCTAAAGCATTATCATATGATCATTACCATAAATTCTCAAGTAGAAGCAGCAGCTTTTATGTGAGTCAGACTCAGCTTTCTTGTGATAACAAACATACCTAGATAGTATACTACACTACCAAATTAGCAATTCAGATCCCCTCTGTGCTTAAAGGTGAGTTAGGCTTGTACACTTGAATTTATGGAATCAATATTCCCATTTTTCAGGAGCCGGTTTCCACTTCACAACCACTGCAGTAGGGGAGACTGTTCATCACGGGTCCCTTATCAGGACGGTAGAACAGGTGTCACGTGTTAGATGTGGTGCCCGCTGTGCTGCAGAGATCTCCTGCTACAAGTTCAGCTACATACAGGACACACAGACATGCCTGCTGTATGACTATGGTACTGTCACTGCAGTAGGGTCTGTAGGACAGTGGTACCAGCTAGATTATTAACCGTTCAACTCCCCAGTGCTCCATTGATCCATCATGGGGATCCTCCGGGAGTGTTTAAACCCCACAGGGCGAACAAGATGCATGAATCCATCCCTACATAAAAGAACTCAGTCATCTTTAAAGGTTAATGGTTTTTACGAGAGACTGTATCACCCTGTTTTCTATGTAACCTATGCCCCCTGATGAGTGAGGCTATTCTATAACAAATGCTAGACTCTCAAGTCTCTCAAGTGATGCTAAGTAATTACAGCAGTATAATAAGTCAGCTGCCCACAATCCTTGAATGTCATATATCCACTTTTTTATTTCTGTTGTACATGTATTTGAAGATCATCCATGAATGAGTATACATATGAGTAAACAAACTCAAAGTATATATTCAACATAATGATTTTCCATGACAGATGAAGCTTGAAGTTTATCCGGAAGGTATAACCTGCTACATTTGGTTCGATAGACTGATTATTGATGATTATTATTTGTGGTCACTAAATGTATTCATAACTATGGATACTGACCCAGAATTGATTTGCGTAGTACTTTGACCATTTCTGATAATGTGTTGTTGTATGTAGCATAATGAAACTGAAATAAGATAAGAGTATTACTTGTAAAAAAAGGCACATGCCTTTCCAGATATCAAGTTCTGGAGAAATATTCTCGTACTCATTAATCGAAGTCCACCTGTGACTGTATGCACCTCTCAGCAATAAACAAAATTAAGATACGACATATTTGTGATTTGGGTTCTAAGGATGTTAAATGCCACAGGATGTGTGCTTTTATTAGCAGCAGCAGCGGTGGAAAAGGAGCTGAGCTGCTATTTGGTGTAAGGATGTCATAGGTGGCATAAACTCCCCACTTATGTTGTTTCGGCTATTTCTGGCCCTTTTCAGGCTTATACCCCTACAGAATAACCAGTTTTGCACCAATTTATTTACATTTTTGGAATATGTGATAAAACATTGTAATAATTCGGGAAATCTCTATCTTTTGTGTATTGGCCCAATATTTTCTGGCCCTCCAAAGGCCCAAAAAACCCTGAAAACGTCAAAAACGCTAAAAAATTACATGTTTTACGTGTCTCCCATGTGTACTGAGGCATTAATAGCTTATTCCTAATATCATTTTCTATTAGGTCTATGGTATAGTCAATTGATTCACAAGAATTTCACTAGATATATTCCGTATTTCTTTCTCCACAGTCATTTAAGTGTGTTTTGTCAGCAAAATATTCAAATGTCATTTCAGGTTGATACCTCTATATATATTAGTAAATAAAGAAGATCCACACAGTCTCTATTGTATTCCAGATAGTGAGGTAACTCTTGTGTCTTCTGCTGGAAAAAAGAAATTTAGAAAAATATCCAATAATCTTGCCTCCAGGAGCATATGTCTAATGGGATACATATTTTCCGTCACGCAGTCACCCGGAATATTCGTCACGGAGTCACCAGCCACCCTGATGAAAATTTATACCGCCATAGAACTATTAATACCCAATTTATTTAAGTTATCTCTGGTTTTCCTGTGTCCTACCCACTCCCTCTAATGTTCAAATGCAAAAATCCACCATTTTTATGCTCATTTATACAAGAAATTATTTCACCCGGGTGACTCTGTGACGTAAAATAGGTTAATATGGGTCATTTAGGCGTATACTGTGCAAATTTGCTCTAACCAGATATCATGATGCTTCATATTTCTTAAAGTACACATGATCAGGACACTGTAGAGTGAATTTAACCAATAATGGGACCATTTTGAGGAAACTAGGGTAAAGTTGAGAGTATGTAGTTGAAATGTACATTTTTCTGATAAATTCATCGGGCTCTATCTAAACAACTATTACTCAGAGGATATCCATTCTTCACGATACATGCTGGCCCAGCTTGTAAACAAAATTATTAGTTGCTGTGATGTATTTAAGACTTAATGTTAATGATCATGGATTTTTCGTCACGGAGTCACCTGAAAAAGGACAATAAACTTCACGAGGCGATAAAAACTGAACCACTAGGGTTAGAAATGTATCAAAAGTGTTCCAAGGAGCAAACATATATACCTTTCAATATACTAAACTTGTTTAAACATATTAAGAACTTTCTGATTTGTCCTTCCTCTATCCTAAAACAACATACGTCAGGAGTTTGAGCCAGGTATTGATATATCGACAACCTCTAAGTTATCTGATAATTGGTATAGAAACCATGTGTATTGATACCCCCTAAATTGCAGCTATCTAACAGTGAAAGAATTTTTCAGATATTCTTTTTAGAGGCTGACCTATGTTCTTTTAACCAAAATGACAAACGTAATGATGGTACAACAGACATTCAAGGTACAAGAAATTTAAAAAAAACACAAAAAAACAGGCAGGGGCCTCGATCTTTTCTCCTACCAAGCATATTTATTCTTATTTACCATGTTAGTGCAGTCATATTGATCCACAAGACTGGTCTACCCTGTTTTTGTGATATACCTAATAACTGATATATCAACATATCAACACCAAAATAGTGAATACCTGATAACTTATAAAATTGGATAGCAATGATATCCCTAATTTGGGGGTGGGTAAAATGTGGAACAGCTACAAACAGGACTCACTTGACTCTCAGCTCAAGGGGTGAACAACTCTTAATGGTTTAACATCTTTAAATACTTGGCAGCCTTGGGGCAAACTGCATGTTACGTTGATTTTTCCTTACATTGGGGTGTATTAGATGTTTGTTATGCAATCGGCCCTTTAAAATATAGACCTATCTGGTTCTGGCCTTACTACAGTAACAACAACTCAGGAAGCTAAGAAGTGCTGTGCTAGATGTATTTACAATCTGCATTCCCTTACGCCTGCTAGTGGGATAAGAGGTTTAGTCCCCCCCCCCTACACACCCCTCCCTCCCACAAACACATCATGAGTTACTCACACACACACACACACAGACTGGGAGCAGCTCACAGCTCCCTGCAGCCACAACAACAACCCTGGCAGCCATCCTCACAGGGAGGCAGGGACTCACTACAGGAAAGCACTATAGGTAAACTGATAGTGGGATAAGAGGTATAGCCCCCCTTACACCCCCCCCCCACACACACACACCATGACTTACACTCACACACACACTCACACACACACACCCTACTCAGGAGCAGCTCACTGCTCACAGCCTGCTCACAGCAGCCACAACAACAACCCCAGCAGCCATTCTCACAGGGAGGTAGGGACTCACTACAGGAAGAGTCTACAGTCTATTACAAACACACCCAAGTCTCTATTAACAAGGTAGGAGACACCAGTTCATACTTCAGTTTAAACAGATAATAAAACAATTTAGTAGTTTGTAGCAGCAGTACCAGCCTAGCCTAGAGTGTTATTATGATAGTCAGGGAAGGTGCATGTATACACATGTCTCATGATCAGTAGCCGAGTAAATAGTGCAAGCTATTATTTCCACTCCAGTATTAAGAGCGTGCATTGGTTGAACTAGTTCATATAACATAATAACCATTCCCTCAATATGCCTGCTGCTTCTAGAGACTTCTAGAAACTTCCAGAGACTTCTATTGACTACTGCATCCCGTGTGCTACCAGTGGGTAGCTCCTGCCTTGACCTACTTCTCCAAAACCCTCCGACATGAGCTGTCTATTCATAGTACCGGCCCTGCCTGTGGTAACACACCAGGTGGCAGCACTATTGGGTATTCTGACATTCTGCAGCAGAGGAAGTGATCAGATGGACTCTCTGTGGGGTTCTAATCTTTAGTACCTTTTTTTATTTCTTTTTTTTTCAGGTGACAAATTTTGACAGGGAAGGACTGCTCTCCCTTCCTCCACCTTATTCTAGACCTCCCTCACCATCCTCAGGCTAAGTCTCATCAGATAGATCCAAGTTGATGGTCTATCACAGGATGAATCTATGACTGGGTACAGGACTGGGTGAAACCCATGACTTGGTACAGGACTGGGTGCAATCCATGACTGGCATTAAAGTAAATAGTTTATTTAGGACAGACATACACAGAAATTGCCAGAAAAGTCAATAGATGTTCTAACATGCTATATTCCTAATTCTTTTTTAATTTTTACCCTAAATAAGCCGCTTTCTGTCATGCTACACTCATAGATTGCACCTGGTAATAGACTATCAAACTTGAATTGATTTTGGGAGACTTAGCCTTCATCCTTCTTCCTGACTCTTTCTGTGTTGTATGTTGTACATTAAGGCTTAATGTTGATGTTTCAGCTTGTTAGCAGCTATCAGACAGCAGTGAGAGTGCTGCAGCTGAAGCAGGGTTCAGTATGCTGGGCGTCAACGTCATGCCCTCGGGCTACTTCAGGTAAGTTTTACACCAAATAGTCGTGTTTGTTCCATCTTAATCATTTGATCGTCCTGTCATGCTGTGTTGATTATCCTCCTTCTCTCTTCCATCTTACAAATAAGATTTCAACTCACTCTGTTCCCATTTAGGTGCACATGCGCTGAAAATTCTGTTTCCTTGCACAGCTTGCAATTATATGGTGCTTGAGGCATTTTATAGAGCCTTCACTTGCAATTAAACATAACATGCACTTAAACTACCAATAACGGTATATTTTGACATCTTATTGTTTATATTTCAGCTGGTTTAGTACCATTTGATATACTAGATCAGGCAGAGTGCAGCATCAGCCCCCACCATGATGGGGGTCCACATCATGCCCAAGTCATGCCTCAGGTACAATGAAGCTGTCTCTCCTTATCCACCCCCCTCTCTAACGCTGAGTCACTGACTCAGTCTTAATACTCAGTATCTGCCTAATCGTCTCTTTTTTCTCCCACTTATGTGACTATGTGTCCCTTCACTGTATATGACCCTTCCACAAGGACCATATAGACAGCATGCCCCCAAATATAAGTATTTCGCTTTATATCATAAAAATGTTTTACAGCTGACTATAGTGTTGGTGTTAAAATTGCGTAGAGGATGGTTCCAATGCTTCAACAACCAAAATACATCTATATAATAATATATTAAAGAACCAATTGCTTAACTCTAAATTCCAGAATGAACTCAAAATGTATACCTATACAACCCATGTACAAACACAATGTCATTGTTCTACCCCCCTGTTATTCATGTACAGTGTTGGTTTGCTCCCATTTCTTCACAGAACCTAGTTCTGAGGTGATGGTGGATTTGAGTGACCTTGACCTTTCCAGTTTGACCTTGACCTGTTGACCTTGTGTGGTACCATGACCTTTTACCTGACCCCACCACACCTCCCTAAACCCCACAGGTAGGTACCCCTCTCAATGTCATTCTAAGGTTACTACATGGATTCCATTTACATCTGTATTTGAGATTTGTATATCTATATTGAGCTATAAGGATAAACAATGTACATTAATACATGTCTATTGTTCATACAGTATACACATGAAAATACAAAAACCATCAATACATATATGAGAAGAAAAATCTATCAATTGAGAAAGGTAGAGTGGACAGAACAAAATCATTATTTTATGAAATAGATGTTTAATATTACAAAGCCTACACATCTATGGTGAATTATTCAAAACACTGTAATTGTTCAGTTACACAATATTTTGAAATTTACCAGGTTAATGAAATAGCATTTGAATTAATTAGTGAATTAAATGCTACCTTAACCTGTAACAGTGTGGCGGGAGCCATACACCGGAATGACTGGCGGCTGTTGTCTCAGGAACTCTCCGACCCGGCTAAACACGACAAGTGTGAGATGGCTAAGGCGCTGAACGACGCGGCTGCCCGGGGACTGGAGGCCTGCACGAAGGTACTCCTGGAGGCCGGCACCCCCTGCAACATCCATGACCCCAGTGGCTTCTCTCCCCTCATCATAGCCGCCAAGAAGGGGCACTCCGGGGTCATTAGGGTAATTATATGTAACACTATAGCCGCCAAGAAGGGGCACTCAGGGGTCATTAGGGTAATTATATGTAACACTATAGCCGCCAAGAAGGGGCACAGCTGGGTCATTAGGGTAATTATATGTAACATTATAGCCGCCAAGAAGGGGCACTCAGGGGTCATTAGGGTAATTATATGTAACACTATAGCCGCCAAGAAGGGGCACTCAGGGATCATTAGGGTTATTATATATTTAACATTGTAGCCATTGTAGGAAGGGGGCATCACAGGGTCATCAGGGTAATTAAAGATCACATTATAGTCTCCAAGAAGGGACACACCAGGGTCATTGGGGTAACTATATGTATTTAACAGTGAAGTTCAACGCTATAACCAATTATTATTCTGAAAATATCTATGTGTCTTCTTTATAGAATCGAATGGTTCATATATAAGTGTCTTTAGATTAGATTAGTAGATAAAAACTGATGACCCATTCTATATTGGCTTTCTCATATTTAAAAAAGAAATACACTATGACACATACTTAATGAAACATTTAATACATTATCCATATGATAACAAATAATCTAGATTTAATAGAAATTGTTTTAATGGTTTAGCAGGTTTGATGAAAAAAATATCTGAAAATATATATGGAAGATATGACTAAAAATTGATCAATAATAATGAAAGAACTTAATAAAATATTTCAATTTTACTGCCAGTTGCTGCTGGAGCCTAAGTACAAGTGCCGCATCAACAAAGCCACGTTTGACATCCGTGCGACTGCCCTACACTGGGCAGCCACCAATGGATACATAGAGTGTGTTGAGCTGTTACTGCAGCACGGGGCCAACCCACACCTCACCACCATACACGGTCGAACACCTCTCATGATGGCAGCCAGGTGAGTTACTGTGGTACACAGCCAAACACCCCTCATGATGGCAGCTAGGTGAGTTACTGACCATGGTACACAGTCAAACACCCCTCATGATGGCAGCTAGGTGAGTTAGTGACCACAGTACACAGTCAGACACCCCTCATGATGGCAGCTAGGTGAGTTACTGACCATGGTACACAGTCAAACACCCCTCATGATGGCAGCTAGGTGAGTTAGTGACCATGGTACACAGTCAAACACCCCTCATGATATCAGCTAGATAAGTTACTAACCACGGTGCACAGTCGAACACCCCTCATGATGGCAGCTATGTGAGTTAGTGACCATGGTACACAGTCAAACACCCCTCATGATGGCAGCTAGGTGAGTTACTGACCATGGTACACAGTCAAACACCCCTCATGATGGCAGCTAGGTGAGTTAGTGACCATGGTACACAGTCAAACACCCCTCATGATGGCAGCTAGGTGAGTTAGTGACCATGGTACACAGTCAAACACCCCTCATGATATCAGCTAGATAAGTTACTAACCACGGTGCACAGTCGAACACCCCTCATGATGGCAGCTATGTGAGTTACCGACCATGGTACACAGTCAAACACCTCTCACGGTAGCAGCTAGGTGAGTTACTGTGGTACACAGTCAAACACCCCTCATGATGGCAGCCAGGTGAGTTACTGACCATGGTACACAGTCAAACACCCCTCATAATGGCAGCTAGGTGAGTTACTAACCAAAATACACGGTCGAACACCCCTCATGATGGCAGCCACCAGCCTTTATGAGCTTTTTATTGCTTATCTAAGCTGAGTATATTATTTAACACTTGCTACTAGTTATGTTGAATTGGCATTCTGAACCTGGCGGTCAAGTTAATTCTTGTGTAGTAGCGGTTGCTAGTATGAGAATCAGATCACCAGTGTGGCTTATATGATTTGCCCAAAGTCGGGGTACAGCTTATATG
The DNA here is from genome assembly GCA_947462335.1 of Harmothoe impar. NCBI lineage: Eukaryota > Metazoa > Annelida > Polychaeta > Phyllodocida > Polynoidae > Harmothoe > Harmothoe impar. Next base: position 66,611,252 of record OX381714.1, read on the forward strand.
CGAGTTTATATAAGTATAATACAGTACTAATTATACCATTTTCAGACCACGCTGCACCTGGCCGCAGAGGAGGGGGCCGACTCCTGTGCACGGGCGCTACTCAAGGCAGACGCAGATATCAACGCTCAGATGAACACCGGGGATACTCCGCTAATATGTGCTGCCAGACGAGATAGACCTCATTCAAAATGAACAAGTTATAGAATTCCTTTCAAAAATAAGATGTTAAATAACTTATAACATAGAAACTTTAAAAATAAATCCTGTGTACATGATTTCCTTTTCTTTAGCTGAATTTAAAATCTGCCAAATTTAAATACAGCTGTAATAATTGAAAATAAAGGTTCAACAGACTTGATGAAAGATCTTAAATTTGGACCCTTTTTGAGAGAGATGTGTACATTTCAGTCGTTTTCAGAGACAAAGTGTGTTAAGTGAGTATCTTAGACATTTACTTTCTGAATAGATTTTTACCAAGTTCATTAACAGCTACCATCTCTACCCCCAGGTCAGGCCGAGGTTGTCCGTATGCTGCTGCACCGCTCGACCCTCAACGTAGAGAAGCGCAGCCACCACCTGACAGCCCTGCACTGGGCGGCCATTGGAGGGAACCCGGAGTGTGTGGCCGCCCTGCTGTACCGCGGCATGTCTCCAGACGAACAGACACTCGACAGCTGCTACAAGGGGGACCTCATTGTCAACGCCGGGGTCACCCCGCTGATGCTGGCAGCTGAGAGAGGTCACTCAGAGGTCATTGAGATGCTGCTGAAGTATACAGGGAAGGTGGATGAGTGTGATGTGGAGGGGAAGACGGCGCTGTTGTTTGCGATACAAAAACAGCACACAGACTGCGTCCGGCTCCTGTTGGAGCGAGGTGCCGACCCTGACGGTGTCAATATCACTGTAACTGAAGAGGAATTCCAGATCAACGAACATGGCGTTTCACCGATATTCTACGCCATTAAAAAGAACAACCACCACATTGTGAAACTGCTGCTCAGAGCTAACTGTAACCAGCAGCTGCTGGGACACCTGACCTATGACATGTACGTGACACCCTTAGAGCTGGCCGTGTCCACCCAGCGGTTCCGCCTGGCCCGGATGCTGCTGGTGGCCGGGTGTGGGGTGGAGGTCGGGGAGCACGGGGTGATAGAGGAGGGGTTGGCACAACTTCTGCAGCAGGATGAGCTGGAGTTTACACGGTTTGCTACCTTGTTCCACACAGCACCGAGCCTCATGGAGCTCTGCAAGAACAGGGTAAGACGCAGCCTGGGTCACAGGGTACAGACCGTGGTACCCCACCTCCCCCTGCCTGCCGTGCTACAGAACTATGTCAACCTACAGGACCTCGACGACTTGTGACCAATGCCATGTGTAAGAGCTGCGGTGTTATTAAATGTACTGTGTCCTTTATTCATTATGAATGTGTGACTTCAACCATCATGACTTGATACAGTCAGAGGGTTGGGGAGTTGCTGCACAAAAAGTTATAAGGGTTACAAACATAAGGGTTAAATACAAATGTCTGATGATATACTTATTTCATCTGATGTGATGTGATAGAAATAAAATATTGGATGCAAACAATAAGTTGTGTTACTTCCTTTCAGCTTTCCATAGGTTAAGAACAGCTGACAATACTTTAGGTTATAAGAATTATCTATAGTAGTTTTATGGACACTTCCATCAGTGAGTTTAGGTCACCTGCAGTAGTTTTATGAACGCCCCCACCCCCATCACTGACTTTAGTTTACCTACAGTAGTTTTATGAACACCCCCATCACTGACTGTAGGTTACCTCCAGTAGTTTTGTGAATGCCCACATAAATGTCTTTAGGTTACTTACAGTAGTTCTATGTGCATTACCAATCAGTGAGCTTCTTAGCATCAACCAATATGAAAAATTTAATATGACTTCTAGTGATTATGTTTCTTTTATTCAAATTGCCACATGCACTATGATAAAAACTGTCAGGTATAGATTAATTCAGGAAATCATACAAGATAGCCTTTGAATGCCTTTGAATACTGACTCTATTTCAATACCAATTAAGCGTGACAGCGGTTTGTATGTAGTTGTATGGCTTATCAGTGCCGACAAAGCCATAACATATTTATTTGCATTTGTGAAGTTTACTTGTTTTATCAACACACCGAACCCAACCTGGTCAAGTATGGTTTTATAAGCATTTTATTTTCACCATGTGATTTTCCACAATACAGTTCAAGTATTCAAACAATGACATCCTTAAATGTATACATGTATAAGACTATCATGATATGTTAGTACTCATTCATATTGTGTGGGTTATTAGTTTGAACACCAGGGGGGACAGTGTCTCAGCCTCCAGGGTACCAGTTGCTAGCCTGGTCAGACATTGCTTGGATCCTGGCCAGACTGGCTGCAGGGGGCAATATATTTTTATAGTATATATGGTGAATTGTTCTAACCAGGAGTGCCTGGCAAAGTATACTGGCAACAGTAAAGTGTGCCCGCTGTGTGGGACACCAAATGGTACCAGGCAGGAGCATGAAGCTGGAGACCTGCCCATGTCCCCTACTATTGACAGGAGAGAGCAAAGCAGCAATTGATGCTTCCAGGGAGGTCAGCAGGCCGGGTGTTACACCGAACCCGGAGAAGAGATGTATTTTCCACAATGTATTTTCCACAATACAGTACAAGTATTCAAACAATGCCATCCTTAATACAGTATAAGACTATCATGATATACTTAAATAGGCAGGTTAAGGTGAGACTGGTTATTTTTGGTATTGGTACTTTCATAACAATTCAAAAAGGGTATGATATAAGTATTAAGAAAGAAAACTAATAAGAGAGTAATATCATAGGTTTCAACTATGGTACCAAAATTAATGACAAAATGTATGCTAATGTTGGTATCAACTAGGAACTTGAATTAAATCTAAGTAGATAAACCCATAAGACATACTTATCAATGAATTTATAAAGGTTTGACAAACTCCCTCCATGGAATCTATACACTTCATATAGCAACTGCAAGGTGGTCTGCATATTAGCATTATGGATTTAAGTTTATGCTTTTCTTGTGTGTAGTTGATCATCCGGCAATTCTATATCAACATTCGGAAGAAGGGGAAAAACATTTGAATATTTGAGCAAGGTGACTATAGAGCAAGAGGCAGCCATTTTGTTGATACATACAATGAAGGTCAACCACCAGTGTTATCAAGTAATCTAGTAAACCTGAAAAGGGTATAACATGCCAGCTTTTAAAGACACATAATATTGTATAGCCGGACCAAACCATATAATAAACTGAATTTACAATGTGAACTCTGAATAATACAAGAACCTTTTTTAAGCCTTTTAACTTAAAGGCATGCTGTAGTAAATTTTGCAATGCAACCTGGCTGTGTCGTTAGAATTATCCCTACTTTGTAAGCATATGTTTTTGTATATCAAGGATTCATTCTGAATATGCTACTCAAACTGGGTTTTGAGCATCAAATGCTTCTAGTGTACAGGGTTTATTTTGGATGACAAACAATGATTGAGCACAATGCATCTTCTCAGTCCCTGGGATGAAGTGTGGACGCAGTGCTGCTACAGCCTTGTCCACCTGAAAGAGGAAATAGTAACGTCTTCAAGTACCATTGGATGTGAAACTCCAAAATCATTTTTGAGAAGATTAGGGGAAGGACTTTGACTCATTTCTTATGTGTTCCACAAATGACAAGAATAAAAACTCGGGCTGATTTGAGTAGATCTCTGTATTTAATTTATGACTATAATCATTCTATGAAGGGTATCTAGACATCCATTTCCTAGCTATATAGATGATGTCACAGAGTAGAGCCTGGCAATGAAGAATGGGCTACAGCTTCTCTGTATCCACATCCCTGTGAAGAACAAGCCGTTGTATGCTAACTATGTAGGGACTCACCACATCAAGTGTACTTACCTCCTGTTTTGTGATCTGCCGGTCTACTATCATTGAGACAAAGCCATAGTAAGAAGGGCCTGGGTAGGACACGTCTAAGGTATAGTCAATTGCTGACTCTGCCAAATATAAAGTACACAGTTATCCTACAGCATGAAAGAGAGATCTTTGTAGTAGAAACACAATAAGTACAACTCAAGTCATCATTGCCCGGAGAACTAAGGCTCTGATAATGGTGTTCTCCTTAAATCCTGGGCTGCTGTATATGTAGGGCTGAGTGCCTGTCATGCCTTCACTCCAACTGTTGCTGCACCGGCACGACAAACTCTACCCCTTTAACTAACCATGTCTTTACCTTATTCAGCAGATTATTTTGAACTTCAGACAAAGTTTCATAATCAGATGTGTCACGAAAATGTTTTCCTTTGAGCCCTACTTTTTTAAGTGAAGTTATTTAAAGTAGAACTCGGTGATAGGTTTGGATAGAATTTATATTAAGTTCATAAAGTGTCGTTTTCATTTGCAAATTAGGTTTCAGAGAAAGGTCTATCGTTTCAGTGACACAATAAACAGTACAAGCTCTACAAAAGGGAAAAATAAAAATAAAACTCCTTCATAAAAGGAGTCCTGGAGGATGTCCATACAGATACACAACATCTAACATATAAGTTGTGGTATTGTCTGCTAGAAATGAAAGGATAAAAAAGAAAAGGAATATTGGAGGGCTGCAGTGAATCCCCTAATTTAACATCCCTTTGGGCTTTCCACCTGTGAGTGGGAATTACTAAGCCCATACAGTATTAATGGATTAGACATAATAGTAGGACTAACATGCAATTATTGATATGTAAAAGAGCAATAGATATACATATATTTTTTGACCCCAACTACTAAAAGGTGTCCATAAAGGTGTCCCAACTACTAAAAGGTGTCCATAATCCTTTTTTAAGCCCGCTGTGTGCTTATCACGTCGAATACGGTATATATATTCATGTATTTATACATATATATATACATATTCATGTATTTATTCAATATATAAAGCCCCTTTATATCCGTATCAATGGACCCAGTTAATCCTTAGGAATCTCCCCAGGGGGCTCCACTGCCATAGGCCACCTGTGTAGGAGTAGTTCCCTCAATCCTCAACAGAGGGAGCACTCTCTCCAGCCTGGCAACTACTGTTTATGTTGCCACAATCCGCTATTTTTTGGCTTTGTTCAATTGTTCAATTTACTTTATTGTTTAAGTTCAGTCTATTCATTCAAAAAATTATTTGAATAAAACTAGGTAAGGACACTTGCTAGTGTGTATATGACAAATGACACAAATCTGCAACTCACGTGTTGACTATCATTTGTTTGCAATCATTATATGCATTGACATTATATGAACTACAAAAATATAAGTATTGGGTGGGAATTTATATATGTGAGCAGGCAAGCAGAAAGGATAGCCCGTAAGAGGGTTACGGGGTATCTTTTCTGCTTGCCTGCTCACATATATATACATATATATATATACATATATATATATATATATATATATATATATATATGTGTATATGCAGTGCCTCACCTGTGAAGTCAGCCCCCATGTCCTCCAAGTAGCCCCTCACCTCGTACCCAGTATCTAAGTGGACGTCCAACGCTGAGCCTGATCCCAGGTAAAAGATTAGTTTGTACATGTACAGTGAGACCTTAATAATCCGGCAGATTCAAGACCCAGGCGTGTTTTTCCTAAAACAGGAGTGGTCGGATCATCAAGGTCTGACTATAGCAGGGCAGGTAACATATCTTAAAGAAGCTATATTACCACTCGTGCAGCCACCAGATCCTAGTCAAGAACAACACTAGACTTTTGAATGGGACATGCTTGGTGATTATGCCACTTTCAGTACAGCAACAGAGAAATTTAAACCATATCAGGTACACGGTGCTGTCTTAGTATAGGTGATAAGTCTAATGACTGGGATCCCCTCTCTCTAAATCTAAGAAAAATGGAACAGCTATATATGTAAGCCAATGAGAAAAGAATGGAGATTTCCCTATTTGCCTTTATTACACAATGAATGTGACAGAATTCGCATACTCCATGTCCCACTGAAAGAAGCTGTATTCCATGGCCTTGGACTAAATTAAAGCCATTGTAATCTATTGCAAAATATTTTAACATTTAATAAATGGAAAGGCCAAATCAGCTGCTCAGAACAGTCTGTATACATCAAACTTTGGATCATTTGTGTTCGAAAATAAACTGTTATGGGCCTTTGTCTGTGTACACTAACACTTACATATTAATGTGGTGATTGAATTGGTTTTCTCCTGCACCAACAGTATTCTTCCTCCTGTCTTCAGCCAGGAGAGGGCACGACCGATCTGGTGTGTGAAGTCAGCAAAGTAGTAGCCAACATGGGACATGAGGATGATGTCAGCACCGCAGGGGGGACCAGTGTAGGTCTCCATTACTCCATGCACAAAGTGCTTCTAGAAGGAGATAAATTGATACAATTATCCATGAGAGAGAAATGATTTAATTGAGCATCTTTGAGTGGGCAGTACTTAGTATTTATCACGGTAAAGAAGCAGATGACAGGGATGAGAAATATCTAGGCTATCCAGCCTATATTATATACATAAATGTATATCAGTGACTGGTTTAGTCTTGCAATCAGGAGGAATTAAATTCTCTATGCATTATGACATAGAGCAAAATAGACCAGATTCCTGTATAATGACCACTTCATTACTTCAATTGCTGTGAATTCCTCCAGTCGCCTCTTTGTGGTGTCCAGTGCCCCTGAGTCCGGCTCCACAGCTGTGTATGATGTCAGGTGGGGTAGGAGGCTCACCAGCCCATGGTCTTTCTCACCAGTACCTGCCATACACAAAAGATGGACCAGGTGTATAACACATTTATAATTGACACTTAAAAAGAGGACAATAATGTCCAGGTACCGTACAGCTTTGCTATTTGACTTATGCATGGCGGGTATGAACATTCATATAATGTATAATGGTAGGTTATTGAACAAATATTAGGTAGAAATTATTCAAATGAACCTCAAACCCAGTAGAGCTTGGGTAAAAACATTCAGGAGGAAAATGTAGCAGAAAAACTAGCTGAGTGAGCACATGGTTTCCTTCTAGAACAATAACAGAGTTAGGCTGTTTTTTGAATTTATGAAAGTATTTTATTTCACTTGGTGATTTTCTAAAAAACAGTACACGATTCAAAGGTGAGTTACATAGGTTGTTATATGCATATGTACGATCCTGATGTTGTTCATCGTTAAACTCGAGAAATGCTCACAATATAATTATCGTCAACCATCGTTAGAATATCCGGCTAGATTAATTAGGTACATAATATAGAATAGTCTACAGTGGTTATACATCACAATATTACATTTGAGTACATGCAGGCTACTACTGTTTCAGTTTTAACAAATAGAACCTGTCTAGGGTAGATTTGGCCTTAGTTCTGAAAATGTCCTTTGAACTGGCTAACCGACACGAGGCGTTGAGTTTATTCCAAAGAGTTACTCCCCTGTACAGGGGGCTTCTTCTATAGCCCCACTTTATAGAGGGTGGATAGGCTAGTAAACCAGTTCTAGTTGACCTGGTCACTCTCCCATTATTATATGACTGGTGGAAAAAGAGTCCCAGTTCATTTGCTTGGTGGTTGGCTCCATACATATATTTATACAGTAATAATAACAATTGTAAATCAAATCTTATTTCTAAGTTGTCCATGTCAGTGTCCTTATGTAGATCGACAACCTGATATCTTATTTTAACATTCAGGCAGTTGCATAGGCATCTGTTTTGTGAATACTGTAACCTCTTGAACTGTGAATATACTAGTCTGTTATATAAGTATCCACAGTACTCTAGGACCGGCAATATTGTTTGTTTGTATACTAAAATGGCTGTAGGTTTACTTACAGCGCGGTGCATTTTGCCCAACATATGGTTGAGGTTGCTGGCTGTGCTGATTGACTTGCTGATTGTTTTAACTAGGGTAAATTTAGAATCTAGCACTATTCCTAGATACTCATATTCGTTAACATGTTCAAGGCGGGTAGTCCCCATGAATATGTTAACTTTATTGGACTCCGGTTGTTTACCATACGTGACTATTTTCGTTTTACCGGTATGTATTGACAATCCACTTAAGTTGAACCAGTTGTATATATTGGTTGCGTCGGATTGTAACCTTTCACTGGCTGTGTTTAGATTTTTATTGCTACAGTAGAACACCACATCATCAGCGTATAATATAATCTTACAGTGTTTAACTACATTTGGTAAATTATTCACGAAGCAAATAAATAATAGGGGTCCTAGTATGGACCCCTGTGGTACCCCGAAGTTTACAGGCAGAGAAGTAGAAGCGAAGTTATTGCATATGACAGATTGGCTGCGATCGCTGAGGTAGGCGCATAACCAGTCAGTGTACAACGGAGGCAGTTTCATGTCTCTCATGCGAGCTATCAGCACCCCCTGGTGAATACTATCGAAAGCTTTCCTCACGTTGAGGTAACACGTGACCATATATTCATCCCTATCAGTAGCACAATAAATATCATTAACTAGTTTGAACACAGAGTCATTTGTACCGTGGGCATTCCTGAAACCATATTGGCTGTTATTGAGAATCTTGTTGTCTTCTAAATAATTATTAATGCGCCTGTGAATAATCCTCTCCATAATTTTACTTGGGACGGGTAGCAGGGAAATGGGCCGCCAATTGCCGACTCGCCTGGCGTCGCCACTCTTTGGGAGGGGGACAACCTTGGCAGAGGCCCACTCTTTAGGAAACGCAACTAAATGTAGACACATATTTATAAGGTCGCGTAATTGTGGCGCCATTATTAATAGAGCATCCTTCAAGACTGAAGTATTTATTTCATCAATACCGCTTAACTTATGTGTTTCTATTTCTCTAATTAACTTTAGTACTTCATGATATGTAATAGAACTCTCGACTGTCTCCTCGTAGGAGGTGGAGACAGGCAACTTACATGTACGCACTTGGGGCGCGTTACCTAGTGAGTTAAACTGATTTTCACCAATATGTGCAAAATATTTGTTTATGTAAGTGGGTACATTTTTATCTTTTACCTCGGATCCGTTATCTTCATGGTCCATTACAATGTTTGACTTGCCATTCCCTGTATTGCCCAGCAGTAGTTTCAACTCCCTCCAAAATTTCTTTGGATTTTTATAAAGATTTTCAAGTTTCACTTTATAAAAGTTTTCCTCGGCAAGTCGAGTTTTTGCGTTTATGTCACGGCGGCACGCTTTTGCCATTTCAAACAAAGCTCGGTTGGTCCTACCTCCTGAGCAATATTCTAGTACATACTCATTACGTTCATGGATGGTTTCATAAATGTCCCTGGTCATCCAGGGTTTGTTCATGTCTTTGAAACTCATCTGCTTGACCGGGCAATGGGTATCTAAATAATTTGTGATACAGGATAACATTATTGACCATTTTTCATCTACGTCTAGGCTGGCGTCAAAAGATGTCCAGTCAGTTTCTAGTAAATAATCTGTAAAATGATGAGAGTCATAATTTCGGTATGAGCGACCTAGCATGTTTATAATTTCATATGTTTCTGTCGGCTTCTTTTCGACTGCATATACAGGCAGGTGATCACTCATTAATTGCGGCAGCGTTCCGTTATATTTTACCATAATACAATCTGTGGCTATGAGATCAATACAGGTGCCTCCAGGGCGACCATCTGTGTATGGTCTCGTGACATGGAGGATTATGTCCCGCATGTCTAAATCACTAAGCGCCTTTTTGTAATATTTAGTTTTACATTCAGTAGGTTCTAATAAATTCACATTTATATCCCCTAATAGCCATCTTTCTCTATTTGCCAACAGAGGATCTTGACAGATTTCTTTCATGGTGTCTATACATTTGATATAGCTACCGCTCGGCGGCCTGTAGATTAATACAACGGCAGTAAGGCAATGTTTTTCTTGTGTATAGTTGATAACTAAAGATTCAACGTCGCAGTTTGAGTGCTTTAAAGAGGGTATTACAGTACAGTAGGGCGCTAGTTTGGTACATATATATAGAAGTAAACCTCCACCAGTCTTACCCGGTCCTGTCTAAAGAAGACGTAACCTGGTATGTACAATTTGTGATCAGAGTAACCTTCTGCCAGCCAACTCTCGCTGACACACAGTATATCATACAGCTTTACGAGATCATACAGTTGGCTAAATTTATAATGTACACTCCTAATATTGTAGTGACCAATTTTCAGGCCTTTCAGTTTACTGAAGGCCTCAGTTGATGTGGTCATATTCGTACTGCTGTACTGGTGTGTATGCATAGGGTGTTAGTTATGTGGAGGGATGTATATACAAGAGGGGTCCTATCTGACAGCAGCAGCGTAGGATTAGGATTGAGTGCCTGGTGGGTGGCTGAGTGTTGTATTAGTAGTAGGAGGTCGCCCTATAGAAGGGCGGTTTGACAAAGAGTGTCGGGGCTGACAAAGCAGCCTAAGTTGTGTGTTTGCTCGGCAATTTTCGGGTTGTGACAATTGAGCTCCCGAGTTGTGTTATATGATAGAATATAATGTGTTGCTATAATAATAATAATATGATATGTCTCAGTTATCCCTGTTTCAATCTTATCCTAATCTAAGCTAATCTAATCTGGTTCCCTGTTAGTAATAGTTAGTAACAGTTAGTAGAGCATGATCCAGGGCGTGTTGGTGAGGCACGAGATGGACTCATAGTGTTAAGAGGGGGCGGGGGGGGCGGGGGCTGGGCCGGGCGGCCAACGGGGGTGGGGGGGGGGGCGGAGGGGAACAGAGGCGAGGGGGGAAAAACAACAGACAGAAGATCCTGCCCATCTCAAACCTACTATAACTTAGATATATAGATGTGACATCAATGGCTGGGTAAAGGGATGTGGCATTACCATTATATCAAGGTAGAAAGTGGCATTTACCTTCTGTCATACTTCAAACACTGTGTCTGAAAGTATTATACTTCTTACCTGGGCCTATACTTAGGAGGTGCTTAGTTGTCTCGGGTCTTATGCATTCTTCATTAGTCTTCAGGTAGTTAAGTAGACAAACATCATTGTCCATCCTATCAGCAAAGTCCTTCCAACATTCTAGAAACCCTTCCCAAAGAGCCATTCTCAGTCTTTACCTAACACAGGTGTACAACTGGTCACAGTTTTCTGGCCTAGGTTGTAGGAAGAAGCAGATAATGACAGGAACGTCTCCAACAATCGCTACCACCGCAATGGTCTGTGATCAGATATCTGGTTGTATATGGTATCTTCAGGCATGAGTATTTAGAACCATTAAGCCTGCATTGGGGTATTTCCATAACTATTTGGTTCATGAAAGATAAGTATTGTTTATGACTAAATTCATATAAAATTGAATGCCAGGATAATTAAATTGTTTTGTACAACCCATTAGCCTGGCTGGAGCCATCAGGAAACCCTTGTGAAGCACTATAACAAGTATCATTACTATATACAGTACCGTGATGTGGAGATCATATGGGTACATTCGTCATAGGTCAGTATGGGAACCCTGCAAACAAATTAAAATGGGAGTATTTTAGCAAATGCCACCGAAAGAATGTTTCTGAATGGATTCAAAATTAATTCTTGCCTAATGATCTGATTCTTATCTAACAATAAGTCATGAATGAGCTTTAACATAAAGAGACCCAGGCCTATCCTTTGTATCATATCACATTATAATGCACTTTGCTCTGTGAGGACAATGTAAACTGTGTCATCCTGGTGGATTTTATAAATGTGTGTTTGACTGATCCTTTGTGACTCTACCCCTATACACATAAATACCAGGATAATCAAATTGTTCTGTACTCTGCATTAACCTGCCCCCAGCCACTTAACAAACTGCAGCAACTTTGTGCACACTGACATTATAGTCACTAGTACATCTAGTTACATCAGCAGTTACTCCCCATGATAAATTGCCTAAACCTAATCTTTTCCCTAATTCTCCCCAAACTGTTCATGGGACTGGGGGGAGGGTTTGGGCACATGAAATTACAACTTTACCTTGATGGAAGTGTCTGATTTATGCAGAGTATACCAGGATGTTATTTGGTATATTGCAATAGGTGTTTTTTACATAATTATACTTAAGACTTAATAAGTAAGATATGTATCCTTTCTTGCCCTTGACCATAACACAAAGTAACTTGAAGTCTGTGAAATTATAGTTCAAATAGACTGATCATTATGGGTGTGTTTCTTCTATTACAACAACAAAAACTTCAAATGGCTTTCACAAAATACAGCGTACAAAACTTTTTCTAGCTAACATATATCAATGCCCTTTCCAGCTTACATGTGATTTACATGTGATCAAGTGATCTTAAACTTAAACCTTGAAATACGGGAGAAGTTTATTTAAGAGGGGGTGTCGAATATGGCCTTCCTTGGTCAAGTCAATGGGACTTCCGTTTTCACCATGAAATAAATGTCCTATCTAGACCAGCTGACAGCTGTGGTAACCAAGTCAAGCTCTTCATGTAGATACTATATACCAAGAGGGAGGCTTCCCAGTGGGCACAGAACATTGAATCAACATTGATACATGGTTGGCAGTGTTGATTCAATGTTGATTCAACTTTGATTCAACGTTGAACAGAATTTTGTGCCCACTGGGTTACGCTCACCTATGTATAATATGTGAATATATAATGCCTATTGAATGAACCCACAGGCATTTGCTTGTATCAATATCTAGAATGCAGAGCAGCTGGTTTGAGGCACACGGACCAGAGGACTGAGTCTACATGTCTCAGTGGTAGCTTCAGATAAGGCCAAAAAAAAAAAGGTGTGTTTCAGGCAACCCGACCCTAGATGCATTTTTTTCCCAATTTGGAGAATTAATTTTTTTTGATTTTTATTGATATTTTTCTCAATTTTTACAAATTCTTTCAAGAAAAACAAGCTCCCAGTGACCTCAGAGGCCTGAATAATTGATTAACTTCAGAAAATGGCTATTTAAGAGGAATATGCAATAACTTCTTGATATTCCTAGTCAATAGAGGAATTATTGAATCATTCTGGTAATTCGCGAGTCGATTTGTCGATTCGCGACTCATTCCTGGTTCTCTCTATGTTTATAAAAAATTAAAAAATTAAAAAAACCGACCTACCTACCCTAGAAATTCTGACCATGTTGCCTGAAACACACCTCTTTTTTTTTTGGCCTAAACTGTATTGTAAGGCTCAGGTTGGGGTTAAGATGCCGTTACTAACAGCATTGATTACTACAGCAGTCCATCCAGGATACATGAGGATAAACCTTGCTGGACACTAATACAGCAGGATCCAGAATCCAGGAGGCAGAATTAACACAGAGGCACGTTTAGACATCAGGTGGTGAGGGTACATGCGTGCTGGGACGAACTGAAGAGTGAGCCTTGACTAAATGTCTCACATAGCCTTAAACAGCATATCTCACATAGCCTTAAACAGCATATCTCACATAGCCTTAAACAGCATATCTCACATAGCCTTAAACAGCATATCTCACATAGCCTTACACAGCATATCTCACATAGCCTTAAACAGCATATCTTACATAGCCTTAAACAGCATATCTCACATAGCCTTAAGCAGCATATCTCACATAGCCTTAAACAGCATATCTCACATAGCCTTAAACAGCATATCTCACATAGCCTTAAACAGCATATCTCACATAGTCTTGTGTAGACCCTATAAGGTTATCATGATGCATGAATGCAGCCCTGGCAAGTAACATATAGTATGGGAAATGGTTAGAACCAATATTGTATCCTACAAGATCCATTATAACTACAATAATCAACTATAACTACTGATTACACTGTTGTTATTGTACATTTACTATATCTATTCTATTAAATGCTGCATCCAGTAGGTGTCAATACTATGTGATATGTGTTTAAGACTATGCAAGATATGCCTTTAAAGACTACACAGGATGTGATTTTTGTTAAGGCTCACCTTTTAGTTTGTGACTTTTTTGCCGGGTACACTGCAGGTTTGTCTCATGTCTGAGAGTATACTACCCATCTGTCCTGACCCTCTCTGCAGTCTGTGGGACCAAGGAGGTACATTGTGCTGCACATTGGTGACATCAGGGTGACGTGTGCTGGATACATAAAGGAGGGGAGTTGTGACATCAGTAACAAACATTCACCAGGTTAGTGGAGTGTGAGTATGAGTTACTGGTATTGTTAGCCTTAGTGCACCATGAGCTACCCCAGCTATATTGAAGATAAATATCCAAGAAGGTCAACAATAAAATGCTCAGAAAGCTTAGGCTATTGATTTATCATGATTTATGATGATGAAATGTGGTTTCATCTATGGTAAAGTAAAATTAATAGGGTTTGAATGAGCTATGTGGGCTGTAAACTCCATCCACCAATGGGTCCTATTGGCTTTTGAGGTACATGCTATTGGCCAGTGTACCCTCTTAGTATTCTTTGCTCTTTGGGTTTACCTTGAAACGAGGGACAAACTATAAATGTTGTTGTCCACCATTTCTGGCCATTTAAGGCTTCCTTTGACCCTGTTTTGTATAGTAGATCCCACCCACAGGTTACTACGGGTTATGGTATGCAAAATAGGAAAGACAAGGTCATCTGCAGTGCCCTTCTGTGTCCCGCTTTCACCACACCTCAGGTAGCATTTGATTAGGGAGCCGTCATTTTATTGACAACAAGGGCAGAGGTAGACACTAATTCTGGCCTGGGAGCCAATCTCTGCTGACAGAAAAACTTTATTTTACGTCAAAATAATGTTTTAAAATTGTATATCACGTTATGCCATAGTAAGGAGCCTTATAGAAACGTTACAAAGCGCTATAAATTGTTGTAGAACGTTTGCTGTTAACAGTGATATATTGTCTCTGAGAAAAGTATAATGTTTATTCTGGCTCCGCAATTTTAGGTGTGGGCCATTAGATTTCTGAAGATACAGGCCTGAATGGCCCATGGTTGCAAATGTTAGTGTCTACCCCTGAAGGGGTTGTCATTGCTTGAATAATTCATTTAGAGTGCCAGGTAGCCCCCCCCCTACCCCACCAGGTATCAACATGTATAGGATGGAGTTTGGTAGACTAGAGGGGAAAAGTAAGAATAAAAATACAGAGAAAATAGAGGCCCCTCTCTTAATTTCCTGTGGAGAAACAAAGTTATTATGCTTAAGTACTGAATGGCTGCTCTCCACACCATGTGGAGAAACTGATGCTCCTTCTCCATGGGCTGTTTCTCCATGAAGATGTCACTAAAATAGCTATGAAACCTATCTTAACATGTCGTTTTTGAATATAATTTATCAATAATCAAATGAAATAAACACAGAGATCCACTCTAATGAGTCTGAACTTCTGGTTTCTTGTACTGCTCATGGACAAACCATGGATCTCTGTCTATGTCTCCCATTGTTGTTGGAAAATGGCAACTCATAAAGCCTAGAATGCCCCATAACTGCCCAAGAGACGCCCATGGTTTGGGAAGTATGCAGTTCTGAATGTATGAAGAGCATATATACCATATTGATTGCCTGCTGATGGTTGCTTAACCAGAACAGTACAGGTGTAAAGTGTCCAATGACCTGTGGCTGCCCTCCAGTGTATACCAGGTAAATACTGCAGGAGAAAGCAGCCATTGTATGGCTATGGGTGTATTGATATGTGTACTGCCTTGAGTGTGTAGCAAAGCCTAGTATGAGAGTCCCCTACTTATATCAATGTGTGGATGGCTCAAAATGCATTCCAAAATAAATTTAAAAAGGTCCGCTTTCTGGTCTAAGACTGGCACACGGGAACAGGAAGAGAACGCAAGTCCTCTCCTGGATACCGAGTGCACTAAGTCTAAACCCAGTGATACGTCATACCCAAATCAGAGAAATAACTGTTAATTATGGCATGAAAGGGGCCCTAGCGGAGGTAATGCAATGTGCACAAGCTAGGTTGATACGTTTACTTTTGTAACTGTTATCTTTCACCCGAATAAAACACTTGAAAAAAAATGAAAAAAGATACACAGCACATATTCTGTGATGTATTGGCTGTAAAGATTAGTTGGGAGCTAATTTTGGAAAGCTAATTTTTAGTACACAATGTATCTGTGTTCATAATATGTGGGTAGCTTTTTAAATCATTCTGATACTTATAAATGCATAAAATATAGAGAAAACCTGTTTAGGGGACCCATTTTTGTAACAGAAGAGGGTCCCCTAACCTATTCTGACCATGATTTGCCCATATATCATATGGAATTATAAGTATCAGGATGATTTAAAAACCTAGAAACATATTTATATGGACATTATGAACACAACTACGTTGTGTAACTGCAAAATAAAATGTACCCTAAATTAGCTCCTAAGGTATCAAAACATCCTTTCTTTGCCATCTACACGTGGACGGATATGGCCGATGGTGCCAGTAGTTCTGCGTTTTGCATGAGAAAACTTTCGTGTCAATGGAGCATTGAGGAAACATGAACATGGCTGCATCATGGGGCATTGAACAGACGCCAATGTCTTGAGTATATCCTCTCCACTTCTCAACAGGTGGCAGCACCATTTTCTGGTACACCGGCAAGCTTGTAGGTTTCACCGAGGGTAGTCCTGCAGAAAACTGAGAGTCATATATGATTCTGGTCAGAAGTGAATACTGCAGGAGCACTGAATGGTCCATGATTAAGTTGGAAATGATGCCATTATTATGAAAACTTGTAAACATGCTGCTGAATGTCTGCCAATTTCAATCAAATAAAGGAAAGGGATTCTCAGTGAGTTTACATTGAAAACCATAATTAGTTCAATAAACTGTTATGAGTTGACATAAGATTTCAACGTCCGGGTACACGTAAACAGACTGACCGGGAACAAGCTGAATCAAAGATGGCGGCGCCCAGGCGAGTCAAATTCAAAATATTGCCGGCGAAAGCAACGACAAAAGAACTGACGGAAGCAGTGCAAATACTGGAGAAAAGGCTGGTTCAGCTTGAAGCCGACCACGATGTGGCCATCATGAAAGCCACCAAACTTCAAGACGATGTGACTAGATGCGAGAATAGAATTGGCGACAGCGAGGTGCTGGTAAACACGACGGCACTCCTTCTGAAAAAGCTCACCGATCGATACGACAAGACTGAGCCCGAAAGTGAACAAAGTGCTGAGGATATTAAACGGATTGATACTGAGTTGCAAGGTCTCACATAATTTAATCTTCGCAATCAGGGGGTTGCGGAAAAGATGACTGAGCGCCTACAAAACTTCGAGGATGATGACAGGAGGAAAACTCTCCTGATGAACGGCTTCCCGGAGAATGCAAGGGAGGATCTCCGCAAGGTGTGCGACTGTCTTTTTGAAGATTTAGGTCTTCATTATGGAAACGAGCGAGTAGATTCAATTTACCGTTTGGGTAAGTATAACCCAGACCAAGACAGACCCAGAACCATTGTAATGAAGTTAGCACAAAGAGGCATCAAAGGTGAGGTGTACAGGAAGATCAGCAATCTGAAGGGTAAAAACTCTTGGCTTGGTGTATCCCTACAAGACGAGCTCAGCAAACGAGAGATGAAAGAATTCGTGGAACTACGATCCTTGTACCACCTTGGGAAACGCTATAAACTTGCTGTTAAGCTGAAGCAGAGAGCTCTGATTGTCGACCACAAAACCTATGCCCACAAGGACATCCCCAGCCTGCCGCACGGCCTGACACTGAAAGCAGCCAGCATGGTCAAAACCAGAGACGGGATAGCTTATAAATCTGAGCACAGTCTGTATTCAAATCTATCTCCCTGTCAACTGGTGTACAAAAACACGACATATTCTTCCCTTGAACAAGCACTACAACACTCTAAGGCTATGAGTGGGGACAACAAGAGACTCGCAGAAAGAATTATGAAGGAGACAGACCCATATGAGATCATGGCACTGGGGAAGCAGACGACACCAGCTCCTGACTGGAACAAAGGGACAACAAAGGTTGTATATGAACTCCTACAAATCAAATTTCAAGACGAGAACAGAGCCAGAACCCTCAAACGATTTCAAGGCAAGCACCTATACGAGTGTACGTTCAATCCAGTGTTTGGAGTTGGTCGACACATGGGGAATGTCAAATCTTTCACCTTTGACACTGTCAAGGGCGGGAACATGCTCGGCAGAATGTTGGAGAAGGTACGAGATGAACTCATTCAAAAGGAACGCGAAATGGTGATAACTGCTGCTGCTGGTAAGACACCAACCAACAATGCAACCTCTAGACCACTCCACCCCAGCTTCAGAAGAAGATGACGATTACCCGATCATAAGGTTACTGGAAGAATTCTCTGAAGCGAAAGGACAAGAGGGCGATGATGATGATGATGATGATGATGATGATGATGATGATGATGATGATGATGGTGACAAGAAATCTGACAAAGACAATAAGTCCCAAGAAGATGAACAGAATAGCAGTCTCACCCCCTCAACCTCACAGCCTGGAGAAGACAAGTCGTCCCAGTCACAGAGCAGTTTGCAAGAATCGGCAGACCAAACATCTGAGAGACTTTGAGAAGTGCCATAAACCACTGTTATTTAGCTGATCTGTGATATTCATTTCATAATGTAGTACTATATCTAGAGTGTTTTAATTTTTAGGGACCAAAACCCATGTAATAATATAAAACAACACTTGGCTGATTTACAGCGTATTCAAAATAGATGTCTGAAACACTGCCTTAAACTACCGGTATTAAGTTCTACAGCATATGTACATCAAGAGGCTAAGGCATCCATGTTAAGTGAACGCCGTTTATACCATGCTCGTATTTAAGGATTTAAGAGATCTATTATTCCAAAATTTTGCAAGACAAAGGCGCGTCATACTAGGCAAAGTCAACATCCAGAATTGAAGTATGATTATATTAAGTCTACTGCGTATGAGAAGTCGTTGTGTGTTTTTGTTGCCAAATCTTGGAACAGTCTGGAAAATAAACATAAAGAAACAGATAATCTTTCAAAATTTAAGCAAGAAATGAAAGATTTACTGGTGGATTCAATCCCAAAAGACCAGAGGAACGTGTTTGAAAATGTGAGATTTTAGTTGTGTGACATAAGGTGACCTACAGTTCAAGTGACTACGGTATAGAAACTAAATGGTTTGAAAAATTTACAAAATTATATTAATTCCAGCGTAGCGGTATAAGTTTGTGATTTCCTTGTATTGTGAAAAAAACTCACCAATTGATGTATATCTGATTTATTTTTTACTAAAACTTTGGATAATCTCTTGTTTTTATTACTAATAAGGGGTGGAATATAACATCAGCCACGCTGAAATTCCGTCCTTACTTGTTTGGCGAAGTATAAACCATCATCTTCAAAAAATATGTAACTAAAATACTACCGGTACTCATACTGCTTAAAATTCATCCTGTTATAGTATTCATGTTTTCATGACATTATGAACAATGAGTGTCTAAACTGTGTTAAAATATTTTTTCTCATATCAAATGTATGGATACCCGATATTTATATCGAAGGACAAAATGTATGTATCGATACTGAGTTGATAGGAGCTGTGATACAGGTGAATATAATACAAGACATCATATGGACTTGGGGCATATTTATACGCCCTATTTATTAACATGCATTTTTATAACAATCAAGCGGTCACAAAAGAAAAATTTTATCCTAATATGATGAGACAAGCATAAGCGACCGCTCTGGGTCCTGGCTGAAGCAATAATGGCTTCCTGACAACACACAACAAAGGCAGTACCAAGAGACCCCTCTAGGTGGCGCGGCCGTAGCGGGAGCACAATTGCTGCGGTCCTGTGCACCAGGGGGGAACCTCAACATTCATCGATACCTCCAACAACCCGCAGGTTGTTCATCCCCATCGATACTGAGTTGATAGGAGCTGTGATACAGGTGAATATAATACAAGACATCATATGGACTTGGGGCATATTTATACGCCAAACTCCCAAACTCAGAATCATCAACATTTACACATTTTTTCCACATATAGTATCCACCACTAGTCTGTCCAAATCAACCCTGGAGGAAAGGGGTTTTGCCAAGTAAATCAGGGCGGTAAGGCTCACCCAATCCCCCGCCTGCCTAATATCCTCTGGCGGCACCCCACATTGATGAAGGAAGGCAGCGCCAGCCCGTCTCAGTGAATGCGCTCCCGATCCTGTTACATCCAAATCAATTGATTTCAACAGTCTTTTCAAATACTTTAGTAATACCGGGTAAGTTAAAGGAATAGTGACACCCCCTTTTTTCAACAAGAAAGCAGGCGAGTTTGTAGATACTGCTGGACAGTCATTAAAATGTCTCTTTAACAAACCTGCAGCACATAAAACTGAACCATGAGCATAAGTTACCGGTACCAGGTGGGTTCTTTGCCCGAATTGGATGGTCTTGGAGCTAGATACAGTCAACAACACACCCCAGTGGTGAAACCTGACAGAGGTCCTTCTGAGAAAATGACCTTCCAATTTTAAATTATCTGGAACCAAATTACACTTGCGCAGAAGGGAACGGAAACCCATGGTAATACAAGCCCAAATTGACCTTTCATTTACATCTAGCCAGTCCACCAACAGCGACATATTCAAAAGATTCTCCAAAGATAAGGTTAAGCGTCTAGGTTCTGGGTCGCCCAACAAACGCCTCAGACCTTTCATGGTTGTAACAAAAACAAAATCCGAGCGAATGAAGGACACATTATAACCAAAATATTTGTTCAAACTAATCACGCCCGATACATAGTTATCAATACTAACATAACACAGCGAGTCAGACAGGAACATTATGAATCTGCACATATTATCCACTGTAGTAGGGATTACCGGTAATAATAACATTGCACAAAAAGTGATATATCTCTTCCATTGCGAAGCTTTCGTTTTCCATGTAGATTTTGCCCAACAATAGGCCCTAACATGAGCAGCTCTCCGATCCAGGCTCTGTAATAACTGGTCGGCATCTACAACACAAACCAAAAGGTACTCTTGAGCCACTATCCACTAGACGCGACAGTTCATCAGCAATGACATTTTCTTTACCCGGAATGTGAATACATACAACATGACAATTAAACAGCACAGTGAGCCAGAAAATACGGCGTAATAGACCCATAGCAATTAAATTATCACTCTTGCCAGAATTAATACCTGCTACCACTTGTGTATTATCAGATCTACATACAACTTTACAATCCCTCCAACTAGGTCCCCATCTCCACAGGGCTTCAACTACCGGGTAGAGTTCTCTCACGTTAATGTTATCTGGAATCTCTTCACCAGGGGTGTGGCTGAAGTGTTTATGGTAGTCATGGATGGAGTCCAAGTTCTTACTCCAAGAGCCAGCCAGCCTGGCTGTCCCTGTGACTGCTCCATATCCTGACCCAGAAGCGTCCATGTAAACACACCTCTCATCCTGCAACCTCCACCCCACCATTTTTGCTTCCCCATTGAACCACCTAGCGCAACTTCTCCACCATTCTAGATCGGCAAAGAAGTTTGAACTCAGAGTCACTCTCCTCCTGCGCCTGGTGAAATTTGATAACATAGCAATAATCCGGTGTGAGAAAGTCCGTCCTCCCCTGATGACAGTCGAGCAATGTCCAATTATGCCACATAAATGCTGTATCTGTTTACGCGTCGCCTGCCGGCGACCCACAAAAAACGCAAGCTCAGCATCTAATTTAGCAAGTTTGTCTTTTGGCAACAACAGTTTCATCTGGATGGTATCAATGTCTATTCCCAAGTAGCGTTGGATTTGAGCGGGGGAACGCACCTTCTTATAGGCTATATCAAACCCTAGAGACCTTAACACAGAATGTAAGGCCAATTGAGCTTCTCTACACTCTTCAAAAGATTCACCTTGGACTAGAAAGTCGTCCAAATAATTGTAACAAATATATCCACATCCATGCATGTACCTTGATACGGCGTCAGTTAAACAATTGAAAATATACGGAGACGCTCTAGCGCCAAACGATAGAAAATTATCTTGTATAAAGGTATCAGTGCCTTCTATTTTCCACACCAAACCTTGAAATTTCCTATCACATGGTCTAATTAAGCACGTTCTGTACGCTGCAGAGATGTCAGTGACAGCTAAATAACAACCCGGGTTAAGCTTGCTACAAATTTCATCCATACTCGTGAATTTAAAATTTTGAAATGTCTCCGACATGAAGTTATTTATAGACGCCCCTTCTGGTCTACTGGCATCCGTGATGGGTCTGTAACCACCCCCACTCTTCTCTACCGCACCTATAGCATGTATACAATGTGGCTTTCTATCCACTATAGACAGCTTCCCTTTTTCAATTTCACTCAAAACAATATCATTTATTTCAGCGAAAGCATCCACAGAAGCAGAGGGATAATTTTCTGTGTCATAGGGTTCTATCCTTACATAAGGATCCACAATCTTGAACCCATGCATAACACTGTCAAGCAAAAATAAGCTATTCACATCCCCCTCCGGACCATGAACCTTATACTCCCCGCCGGACAAAATATATCTCCAGCCTGCTGGTTTAAACTGAGAAATAACACCCTTTACTTTATGAACACAAGTGACATCCCACAAAGGCTTATAACTGCAGTAAGTGGATAACAATTCCTCTACACTAGACATGCAAATTAAATCTTCACAAGATTCATAACCAAAAGATGCAAAATCTGTAGTATAACCAGAGTCTAAGCCTGACGGTAGCCCCCCCCCTGCTGTGGGGGACCACGGCTCTGTCCTTGCTGTTGCTGTTGTTGCCACTGTTGCTGAGACTGATGCCCGCTGAATTGCTGCTGTTGTTGCTGGTACGGTGAAGTGTTGCCCCCTGACTGGGATGAACCGCAACCACCCCGAGCCCTGTGGTTGCCTCTGCATACGCAACAACAGTGACTCTTATGGCAGGGGTTGTACGTACACGTTGTAAAGTTCCATGAGGCGCATACATCGTGAGGACACCATATGCGTGGGGCTCCACCGCCCCTTCCTCCTCCTGATTGACCCTGACGACCCTGCTGATTCTGCGATCCTGCATGTGAATTACCACCCCCCTGCTGCTGCACCATACGCATGGCATCCACGTACGCCCTAGTGTTTTCGATGCCAAAATGCGTAGCATTTGCTGTGTGCTCCGCTGCCATGTACACTATCTCCCCACTGGCTACCTTGGTGGTCACATCAAACTCATACTTCGCCACCGCCTTGGGAATATACGTAGGGCGGATTTCCTTGAAAGTTATGTACTTCATGTGGTCTAGGTAGCCCTGGAGTGAGAACCTGGAGTCACCAGACTTGAGTATTGCTTGGGCCACACACACCATGCCAAACACCAACTCCCTATATGACATTTCCTCGTAAGATTTATCATAGGGAAGATGAAAGTCTGGTCTAATCCAGTGCCTCGACCTTTTTCTGCGTAGATGGACACCCAAAAGCCCCTGCTCACCTAAACTCGTCGATCCACTTGTCGCCGCGCCGGACAATCCGAGGGCCTGTAGGCCCAGCCCCACTGACTCCAGACCGGCTTGCAGTGTTGACGTTGACATCGTTGGGTCGACCGCCGGACTAAACCCCCCCTGAGGGACGAATAGCGAGCCATCCGCATAAAATAACTGATGCTGTTGCCCACCGGGATGTGCCTGCTGATGATGCTGATCGTTACCGGCCGCCTTCTGATTAATTCCGGCCGTAGCGCCGACATTTCCACCTGCAGCCTGCCCTTTCTCGCTCCCCCCGGAAGCGCCGCCATTTTGACCTGCTGGAGCTTGTTTCTGGGTGCCGGCTGGCTTTTGCGCGGCAACCAGCGAAGCCTGCAATTGTTCCTCGATCGACTCGTTCTCCGCGTTAATCTCCGCTAATCTGGCTTCTAGCTCCGCCATCTCCTTCTTCTGTAGAAGGATCGCCTTCTTTTCCTCGGCCAATTGCAGTTGCTTCTTGACCACAAGCTGGCGATCGATCGATGGGGACATAGGCTCCTTCAAGCCGCCCCCGGCCTGCGGGTCCGCCATCGTCTCGGCGAGAGGAGAAATGTCAAAATCCTCCTCGTCTTGCAGGTCCTTTTTCGAAGGCTTGTGCTTCACCGAACACTGCGGACACGTTACTTTCCGTAAATCAAATTGAAATCCACAATGCTGACACTGTCCCACCATATTTTATCCTAATATGACGAGACAAGCATAAGCGACCGCTCTGGGTCCTGGCTGAAGCAATAATGGCTTCCTGACAACACACAACAAAGGCAGTACCAAGAGACCCCTCTAGGTGGCGCGGCCGTAGCGGGAGCACAATTGCTGCGGTCCTGTGCACCAGGGGGGAACCTCAACATTCATCGATACCTCCAACAACCCGCAGGTTGTTCATCCCCATAAAATGTATGGATACCCGATATTTATATCGAAGGAATAAATGTAATTGTAATTTCAAAAAACGCCAAATAAAGTTAAATTGTTCTCAAAATGTTCTCAAAAAAAATTGGGGATCAGTGAAAATGCAAATTATTCAGTGCAAATTCAGGCAGAATTTAGTGTTTAAAGTTTTAAGAACAGTGCTCAAATTTTCCGAGTTTAGTAGCTAATTTTGGTTGGAAATCTTCTGTAGGAAAGATGTTTGTTTTAGGTCAAGGGTGGTTTTCAAAAGTTGTAAATGTCCTGGTAGCTGTTATTGTGTTTTCCGCTATATCAAAGTATATAGTAAAAGGATTTCCTTCACTGAGACCTGTATGGATGTAAGGCTCTGTACGGCTAGGTACATTAACCCCCAGGGGGAGTCGTGAGCCCTTCAAATACTAAATTGCTTATGGATATATGGTTCCCCTTGGTTCCACAATTAAAAGGCAAATAACTGAAATATCCGTTATAAAGATGCATTTTCCATGGTTTAAAGAGCAGGGTTATTTTCCATAATGGCTTCATAACTCAGGCCAAAAAAAAAAGGTGTGTTTAAGGTTACCCGACCCTACCTAGCAAAGCAGGGCCGACCCTAGAAATTTTTATCCAATTTTGGAGAAAAAAAAATTTAAGCTTTTTTTGGGGCTATTCCAGAGGCCAATTTGATGGTCCACGAGTCAAAGCCAGTGTTGGTGAGTCAGCGCTGAAGTTTGCGAGTCAATCTTTAGGTACTTTTCAGGCCATGGGATCAATCTGTCTTTATGAAACAATTTTGGGGCTATTTCAGATACAATAGTATACGAGTCAAGGATGTTGTCGACGAGTCAACGCTGAAGTTTGCGAGTCAGTTTTGGGTACTTTTCAGGCCAAAGTAAAAAAATTAATAAAAAAATCAAAAAAAAATCCGACCTACCCTATGTAGACTTTCAGACTATGTAACCTGAAACACACCTTCTTTTTTTTTGGCCTCAGCCAGGGCAGGGAGAGAAGCTTGGGTAAAAAATGCTACAAATTGTAAAGTCACTGGCATGGTCAAGCGGGCATATGGCCGGGATATGCTGATTGTTATTTACAGCTACAGCGGCCGATGTGGACTGATTGTTTTTGTTTTAAGTTTGCCTAATAATTGCCGCTAGGTGTCTCCTGATTTTTACTGACAAATTTTCTCTAAAAACCCTTTTTCTGCTGCAATTTACATGCTGTTAAGTACTATATGCACGGAAGTATAATCTATCCAGTGTTTCCAAGCCTCAAACTACCCTAAGTATGCTGCTTAATACGTAAAAATCGGGATTGAAATTGGCAATCAGCGATGGCTTTGAGATGAACCATCTTCAGGCATAGCTGTGCTTGCATTATTCAAGAGCTGGTCACATGACATTCTCAATACACCCACTAGGTGGGTGTATTGGCACAATACGCCACTGGAGTGGGTGTATTGGTTTCAGTACTTAGATCAGCATATCATATGCTAGGTATAATAACTCCAAGATCCTCTCTCTTGTAGCTCAAATAATGTCTTCCCCAGGCCTGGTCTGGGTCCTGGTATATGGCTCTCTAACAGTTGTCGTGTACTCCTCAGCAGGTCAGTCATCCTACACTAACAGCTCCTTCATATGTCATCATATTCTTACTCTCATATTAAGACTGATGTACTATATTTTAGATTGAAATATCTGTGACTGTTGGTTAATGTCATAGACATCTTGTATGTACTCATTTTGTGGTACCCTATCCCTGAATAGAGTCAAAAAACAGATATGGCACATTTCCTATGCATTTGAAATGTCATTACCATTATTGAAATAGTTTTCAGCTAATAAAAAAAATTGAAAAGTAAAATTAATTCTATTAAGTGCACACTCCTATCCATTTTTCCTCACCTTTCTAGTATTTAAGAGTTCATTTGGGATCAACATTTCACATACTTTAGAGGTTTTACAGTCTAAGATTTGGCCAAAAAAGAGAGGTGCACTTATTAAGGGATGAGCACATATTAGCTTGAATATGGTATTGGTAATTCCATTGCAGCCAATATTTGCCAGTCTAAGATAAATCTGCAAAAGAAGAACTGTTATTGGATAGACACCACTCCTGCCATCTTCAATGAGTCCCAGAAGAGGTGTGCTGCTAAGGGGGGTAACCTAGCAACCATTGATTCTCCAGAGACGTCCCAGTTTCTTAAGGATTTTCTGTACAATCTGAAGTAAGTGTGTATACATGTGGGCACATCTTATAGAGTTTAATGTTCAAATTTATTTTTTCTATCAACATACAATATCCCTTTCTCTCAGACCACTGCAAATAATACTTGTTTTTATCATTGCACACATCACCAAAATCGTGTTCTGAATTCTTTTGACATTTTAAAAATTTAAGGGAAAACTTAACAGTTTTTGACATTTGGCATCTAGTTGAAGAATACAGTACCACACATATAATGGGCAAGAGAAAACAATATTCACAGCTTTTCTGGGTCATTTATTTCTTTTCATTCAAACATGAATGTGAAGTTTGCTGAGAGCCTAGATCCGCCTAACTTTTGGGTCTTCAGCAAAAAAATCTCATGGCTTAGTACTGAAAAACGTGTTTAGTTTTTGGAGTGACCTGAATTAATGATAGACTCCCCCTCCTCAAGAGTTCAATAGCACTGGTAGAGGTGTCATTGTGGAGGGTACAATTATAAGTGTAGGGACCCATTCTGGATTGGGCACCCCCCCATTACCTATATGTACAAGGCTACCAGCTCTGATCAGTAGGAGCCGGATTGGTATAGTGGTAGCACTTTGGAATCTGGACGAAGGAAGTGTGGGTTCGAATCCCACATCTGGTGAAACACCTTTCACCTGGTACCTTTACATAAAGTTACTTCAGCTGTTTTCCTTCTGTCCTCCATTGAAGGCCGGCAGCCTACAGGATAGGTTATGAGGAGAGTAATCAGGCATGGAATGATGGGACGCCCTTCTCATGGACAAACTATCAACCGTGGGAGCCCGATAGTGACGTGGACAACTGTACAGCCTTGGTAGTCAGGACTTGGGATATGGACTATGCATGGTCTGATGTCCACTGTGATTGGCCAGTGAGGGGTCTGTGTCAAATTCCCGTTCCCCCAGGTAGTAAGTATTATTTGTTACACTCTGGCTGTAGCCGGTTCTGATTCTCCATCAGAATAAAGAAAAGAAAACAGCACTTTGAGGCAGGAAACAGGTTAGTTTGTCGAGGTTAGAATAAAGAATAAATACAGCTGCCTCATTGATTTAACTAATGAAGGCCATATTTCACTACTCTTGTAAAATTACCCATGGCCGTATTTCACAGCCCTGTGATATCATTAAAATGGTGGTTTCTTTACATTTGAAAGGCTTAAAAAGAGGCTACTTGAGGCTCCCCTATCATAATTTATTAATTCGAATTGGAAAAAGATGAACAAATAAACACAAAGGTACACTTGTCTGTTGACTCAGTGATTCACTTGTTCACCCTCAGGTCACATATATATATCAACGCCTAAAATGACCCAGTCAACATACTGAAACTTGTGCAACTTTGTTTACTGTAAACTTAGATATTTTGGTTCACATATATTTCAGTGAATTAGGAACAAAACACAAGTATTTAAATTCGTTGATTTTGGATTCTGGTAGTAGTATGCCTTTACAGGATAAATATTTGCCTGTACATATGTTTACATTTTATACCCGGGAAAATTGTGGAAAAATGTACAGCGCAAAATGACATACCTACTTGGAATGTCAGTAATCAAATCATACCAACATAGTTTGACTCTGTTCTTTATACAGACACCATATCACACTCAACTCTGACAATTGTAGGGGACTAATTTCCCTGTACTACAGGAGTAAGTCTGAACCCCCTGTAGTAGTCACTGCTCCACCCTGTACTGCTCCAATTGAGTAATGTAAGACACAGTCAAGTTGTCAGAAAGGGGAATAGCTTAGCGGTAGAGCCGTTGTATTGTATGTGTAGGGGCTAGGGTTAAGGGTTAATCATATGGCGGGTTCTGTTGGATGCTGCGTTGCGAACTCCGTCCGAACCCTTCAGCCCAACTACAGGTGGCAGCACCTGTTCCGGGCTTGGGATATGGACAGAGGTCGCTATAGGCTTCCGGTCTGCGTGTGCTTGTGCAGGCTAATCGCCTATATATAGCCAGC
This sequence comes from Harmothoe impar, assembly GCA_947462335.1. Lineage (NCBI taxonomy): Eukaryota > Metazoa > Annelida > Polychaeta > Phyllodocida > Polynoidae > Harmothoe > Harmothoe impar. The sequence goes on from OX381714.1 coordinate 66,639,803, forward strand.
ATCCAATGGGACTCGTCGGTCACTCTGGATCCATATTGGACAGAGGCCCTTGAGATCATATCGGCCACGAGCGTACTGACCCACTCCGAAAACTATAGGGTGTTCTCAATGATATAGCTACGCCTGTCTAGGTTCTTGAATAAACCTTAGATTCGCAACCTGTACACTTGATCCGAACTGTGTCGACCTTGTTCTTTACTTAATAACATTACCAATATTATAAGGAACAATGTCTCGTTTATTACATATGTAAGAGGTTGTGGGTTTAACTCCCCCTTTCCTCAGACCTTTTCAGTGTCCTTTACCTTTTACCCATTTTCCTTTCAGTCAGCCAGTTAGAGTTTGTTGGTGTTGAGCAGGGCAGCAGTGTGTCTGTGGGTGACCGTGTGGCGGCTGTACAGACTGACTCGGTTATCTCCTGTGCCATACAGTGTGCCGCTGACACACACTGCCTGGTGTACAGGTACATCCAGGCTGACAAGGCCTGCAGCATGTACAGATCTGGGAGTGTCACACAGGAAGTGGACAGCCCTGCTGAGTGGTTCCTGGTGAATCCTGACCATGTGTAGGACATGAAACAGGAAGTGGACAGCCCTGCTGAATGGTTCCTGGTGGATCCTGACCAAGTGTAGGACATGAAACAAGTAGCGCAGTCACAGCATGGCTTCATCTCTCCCAGTTCTTACAATATCCAAGTAGCAAACAGGCCCTGGGCCTACCTTATAGAGTCTAAATAAAACAATTTCAACTCAACTCAACTCATAATTCCAGCTTTTATTCCAGTTCTATATATTTTTTCTGGAAGATCACCATTAGGTGGTGATCGTTAAAATGTAATTGAATTTGATACAGATGACACTAATTGTACACTGTTGATGAAGGGGCACAATGTACAGCTTTTGTGCCCACTATTTAAAGGATGGAAAATGGCAGTTCCTGCATTTGTTCGTGTTTCAAGTGAATTAGAAAAGACTAAGGGAGTCATTTTTCAATAACAGGGGGGGGGATCGGTGGATTTTGGCGCAAGCGGGTCAACATTTTTTTGCCCCCCCCCCATGAGAGGGATAAAAATGTTTTTGGTCCCCCCCCTCAAGCAAATTGAAATTGAGCGCCGCCGACCCCTTTAAGCTATAGTAATGCGCTGGCTTCTTCACTAAAAAGGGGTGCAATTTTTTGGGTCCACCCTCAAGAGGGGTCCGAATTTTCTTGGTCCCCCCAAATCCACCAACCTCCCCCCCCCCCCCATTGTTAAAAAATGACCACTCCCTAAGGAATTAAGAGAACAGAATATTTCAACCATCAGTTATACCTCCTCAGGTATTAGCGATGCTGCTTAGATTCGTCTGAAGGGAAGCTGGGGCCAGTTTGGTAGACTGGAGGCAGAATTTCAAATGACATCTAGAAATCACTTTAGGAGGAACGGAATGTTACAGGGTGGCATCCATGCCAGACTTTTAGTATAACCTATACTGATCAGGTTTAGGGTGGATGCCACGCGCAGAAATCATTTTAGGTGTCTAAATCCACATTCTCAGGGTCTAGGAATAGTATGGAAGCATCCAATTTCCTTTCCCATGCATATCTTGTACCCTTTTGGGGTAGCCATTACCGAAATTCACGATTTTGGCCATATCTTGGTGAGAAATGATGTTATTGAGTCATTTAAGCTGTCTAAATCCACATTTTCAGGGTCTGGGAATATTATGGGATCATCAGATTTCCTTTCCCATGCATATCTTGTACCCTTTTGGGGTAGCCATTACTGAAATTCATGATTTTGGCCATATCTTGGTGAGAAATGATGTTATTGAGGCATTTAAGCTGTCTAAATCCACATTTTAGGGTCTAGGAATACTATGGGAGTATCAGATTTCCTTTCCCATACATATCTTGTACCCTGTTGGGGTAGCCATTACCAAAATTCACAGTTTTTGCTGTATCTTTGCAAATATCAAAGTGGCTGAACCCACATTTTCAAGGTATCAGAACACAGTGGTGGCATCATCTATGTTTTCTTACTCCGACCTTGCCTTAGGCTTTATGTTAACAAAATGTTGAAAAGCTGTTTCAAATTTGAAGGGTTTCATCACATAAAATACCCTGGGTAGCACAGATTTTCAGTTCATAATGGTATCCACCTAGCTATGGCATCTAAGTGAGCCATAGAAAGGATATTGAGAGCTTACAATTTATAAGCCCTTATTTGCTTAGGCCTTGAAAGTCAGGGATAAATTAAAATAGAATGCATAAACACATAATTATGTCCAATATAAACCTTGCAAATTATTCATTACCATCCACCAATTGTTATGTATCTAGGCTATTGGTCTTATTGGTGTAGTTCTTGTATTCTCAGGTGAGTGTATCTGGGAATAGAAATAGATGGGCAAAGGCTGAGTCTAATCTTTACAATAATTCTATGCGCAAGATATCTAAAGGTTTGTAAACAGAAATATATGGAAGGAGTGTTCACCATGTACAACCAGACTATGTACTTTGGTACACAACCTCTAGGATTGGTTTCTCTTATTACTGTATCTCATCTTTATATCATTATGTATTAAACTCATCTCTATATCATCCTACTATCAGATATTAAATTGGCATACTATAATTTGATGGTATCATTATTGATTGTAATAATTACCAAATGTAAATCCTGAGTTTTTGGCAATAAAATGATTTCCAAGCCTGAAGAAAATGTATATAATTTTATGCCACTTGGTGAGGTTTGGGGTACCAGCCCTTGATACATCATATCCATTATTACTGGAATCACGGTCAGTTAACTAATGTCTTCTTGGCTATTTCAGTAAAGAATGAGTAAGAATAGCTTTGCTGAATCCTATAGTTATGATCACTATTGTGGATCATCACCCTGCCATGGCATCAACTATAGTTGATACATTTAGTTGTCACAGACTCTGACTAAATAGGAATGGAGGAGGGTGGTGCAGTGTCTTAGGATGCATTACACCTGACTCATTGCACACTGTTGTATGAGCTTAGAGGCACCCTGCATTTTGACGCCACCAATGCTGCCCTCTTTCATGCTGTGGTATACTCTGAATTCCTATCATAGGCCAACTGAAAGTTAAACTACACAAACAAACAAAAATCAATTCTTAACAAATACAGTATTTCATCATAATATTATGCAGGTAATAGTAGGGAACCATGAAATATTATGAGTGCATGTGTATACCTAAAATGGCTGCACCCTATACCCCCCGAGTGATTGACATTTACAAGATAACCAGCTCTGATCAGTATCAGCTGGATTGGTTATGACATAGGGATCTCCAGGAAGGAAGCATGAGTTCAATGTCAACATCTGCTGAAACTCATTTCACCTGGTACCTTTAGGGGCAATTCAAGTATCACATCATCACATTTTTAAGACCCAAGCCTCCTGTATTGTCATTTTACTTTTTTGTGAAATGTTATACCATAGGAACAGCATGCTCATGTCATCATTCCCCATATAACCCTGTACCCTTTATTGATGATATCATAACTGCAGATCTCACAACATTGAACATTATATAACTCAGACTAGACAGCAAATATACTTACCGTACCGTCGCGATAAAGCGCCTGGTCTTGAAAGAGCGCCGGTCTTGAATAAGCGCCGGGGGTATAGGAGCCCCCAAAAGTTTCTTAAGCACTAAATTCACGACCTTGAATAAGCGCCGGTCTTGTATAAGCGCCTGGGTAAGAGCCCCGCCAAATTGAAGAGCGACCCGGCGCTTAATCGCGACGGTACGGTATTATGAGTTAGGTTAGTGGAGGGAAGAAGAAAGCTCTTCTAGTGCAGAAATTGGATCCACTAGAAAAATCTGACTTGCAAGATTGCAGTTATTAGCAGACAAAGTGAATGCCATGTCTATCAACTACGGTTCAAGTTTTTAAGGGTGTTTTTTATGAGGGATGGGGCATTTTAGCTCCTCTAGCCAAAACAGATATTCTGGCCCCACGTTTCCTATGCAACAGTTTAATTCAGCACCAGCAAGAGACCAGCATTAAGAGTTTTCTGATTACATTGAATCATCATGGTATTTGGTAAAATCAATCCATCACTCTTATTTCATCAATGCACTACCCCTTAACTTATCTGAAAGTACATTGTTACACTCCCAACCCCACTAAAAGTAGTATACCAATTAATTTCATATATTATTATGTTGTGAATCAGTGGTTTCAGACACATTTCCTATTTGAAATGAAGGTAGAAAATAGCTTGTAAATTATAGTGATGGTCCCAGCATCACATTAATACTTTAATGCTAAGATATAAGCCATAGTGCAGCCTTATAGGACTAAGCATTTTTGGCTCTCAATAATGTATGCCTAAACTAATTGAGATTCATAAAGAGTCATTAATATATATCTCTACAACAAACAGATAAATCTGGTTAATAATGCAATAGTGTGTCAGGAAAGTCCAGACGGATGCAGTACAATAAGGTCATTGTTAGGCATATGACATGTAGTGGGCTACATATGCCCCCCCCCCCCATAAGTAATGTCACCACTGTGTTCTCATACCCTGGAAATGTGGATTTAGCCACTTGAATATTTGCAAAGACTGTGCATTTTGGTAATGGCTACCCCAATAGGGTACACAATATGCATGGGAAAGGGAATCTGATGGACCCATGGTACATGTATTCCTAGACCATGAAATTGTGGGTTTAGACAGCTAAAATGACTCAATAACATTATTTCTCACCAAGATATGACCAAAATCATGAACCTCAGTAATGGCTACCCCAAAAGGGTACAAGATATGAATGGGAAAGGAAATCTGATGATCCCATAATATTCCCAGACCCTGAAAATGTGGATTTAGACAGCTTAAATGACTCAATAACATCATTTCTCACCAAGATATGGCCAAAATTGTGAATTTCGGTAATGGCTACCCCAAAAGGGTACAAGATATGCATGGGAAAGGAAATTGGATGCTTCCATAGTATTCCTAGACCCTGAGAATGTGGATTTAGACACCTTAAATGACTCAATAACATCATTTCTCACCAAGATATGGCCAAATTCATGATTTTCGGTAATGGCTGCCTTTATCGGGCCCTATTTCAGGGAAAAACGATTTCTGCACGTGGCATCCACCCTGAACCTGATCAGTATAGGTCATACTAAAAGTCTGGCATGGATGCCACCCTGTAACATTCCGTTCCTCCTAGAGTGACATTTCAAAATTCTGCCTCCAGTCTATGGGGGGGGGGGGGGTTACGAAGGAAACACAACTAGATGTATATATTTGTAACATGGAGTATGCTCCGTATTATGTTAGACCTTTATTCAGGGATGGACATTCTTGTCTGCTATGCCGGTCTTGTCCTCTATCCATTGTTTGTAGTAGGACACACGGCTGAACACGGAGTAAATGGTTATATCACAATCAGTGACCTGCCAGGTGCTGACCCCTACCAGCTCATAGTGGTCGTCCTTGTAACACACCAGGGGACTGCCCGCATCACCCTGGTACAACACAAGATGCAGGGCAAGTGGTAATGTGTATATGGATAACATTAATTCATCTTACCCTAAAACCTAGCGTATAAGCCGCGGCTAGTACGTGAATCAGACTCAGCTTTCTTTTGATACCAAACATGCCTATATAGGGTGCGGCTTATACGAGAGTTTTTATAAGTATACTACTGCTAATTTTCAGACACCCTCTGCGGCTTGTACAATCTGTCAAAGTTAGGGGTGCGGCTTATACGCTAGTTAGGCTTATGCGCGAGGTTTTACGGTAAATGCCAAATTGTGGCTAATCTTGAACACGAGAGGCTCAAAAATTATGAACAAGTGTTTCTTTTTTGTCAATAAGTAACCCCCGGGAATACCACTTTATTTTCCCTAAATGAATCAAAGATCATGATCTGAGAATGTAAGCAGGTCATTGTTTGCAGGGAAATTATATATTTCTAATAGTACTTGGACATAAGATAAATGATTATATTACCCTGCATGGTCCTGGCGAACCGGATTTGGATCCAGTACACACGTGACTTCCATTGATGCGTGGCCTCCAGTCTTCATCACACACAGAGTTGGATACAACTTGTACCTTACCCTGCTGGAGGAATTCTGGCAATGAGACGTCTGAATCTAGAAAGAGAAATTATAATTTAAATGTTTCAATTTGGTTGCGTTCTCATTCAGAGAAGGTCCTAAGATCTCCTATGCTGGTCTCCATACCCCTGTGGAGCTGCAATACATCATTTTATCTGTACCATTTAGGCCTGGCCATATCATATCATGTAACATTGGTGGTAAACCCGCAACGGGGTATCACTCGGGTAATCCGCTCCCCTCTGTACCATACCGATCCAGTAATGTGAGACACGGTAGTAGTATAGTATGTATCGGAACGGGACTATGCTTAAGTACTGTTTATTACTCAATCGACCTGCAGCCAATCAGAAGCCTCCATTTGACCGGAAGTGACGTCACATGCCCATATAAGGGCATACCGGAAGTGACGTCATGTGACCTTGACCTAGTTAGAGGTCAAGGTCATGACGCAGCCAATCAGAGGCCTCCATTTGACCGGAAGTGACGTCACATGCCCATATAAGGGCATACCGGAAGTGACGTCACGTGACCTTGACATGTCCATATAAGGGCATACCGGAAGTGACGTCACGTGACCTTGACTTAGTTAGAGGCTTCTGATTGGCTGGTACACCGGAAGTGACCCATTATGCAAATGAGGGGGTCACTTCCGGTCAAATGGAGGCCTCTGATTGGTTGGGTTATGAAGAAGTGTGTCTCTTAATTTTTTTGTTTAGGAAGTGATGGACTTTAGGATCACGTGACCGGAAGCGACCTGATGAGTCACGTGACTAGAAGTGACGACGTCACATGCCTTAATTAGGAGATCAGCAGCTACCGGAGGAAGTGACACTTTAAGAGGACACGCTAGTTAATTGTTATAATTTTTTTTTTTACTTACTAATAAAAGAAGACGTATGAAAATAAAACACAACAATAATTTTATTTATTTTTTTATTTTATTTTTTTTCAATTCTAATAAACACTCTATTTTTGAAAAGATGCGCTCAATCAATCAATAACACACTTATTTTTTTTCATATTTTTAAAGGACTCGTTGTCACACCGTCAGAATGCACGCGACGCTTATAATACAAGTAGCGCACGTCATCTTTCTCTATGGTGTAAGTGTCTATTTTTGTTTCGTACCACTTTGAAATTTCTATTTACCGCAAGGAGAGTTTTTCGTTTGCGAAGAACATCCAAGAAGGCGTCTGGTTCTTTAGGGTTTTGTTACTTCTGTACACCTTTTGCACTCTATTTTTTTTTGGATTTTCTTTCACCGGTGCCGCTGACTCGATCGTAGCAAATGTAAGTCTTAGGGTTGAGACTTAGGATCCCGTCACCTTCTTACTCGGCTTTCATAAACCCCGAAGTTCTCAGATCGTGAAGGTAACGTCTCTCACAACATCCGCCGGGCGGCGGACACTATTTTCGCACTTTTACCGTTTTTATCTTCACGAAAAGCTCTAAGTGATCGTCACACACCGCTGTCGGAATCCACTTTCGTTTCTCTCTGAAGTACGTCTCTCTCAGGTGAGGTTTGACTACACAGAGGCAAATATCAGAGTCACCCAATGTCGCCAATACTACTCTCAGACAAGGGTCAGGCACTGCTGGACTATAATAGATGGGTCAAGGGCCATTCTAGTGAGGGTCAGGCTACGCTGGACATTCAAATAACAAGCTGGACCTTGGCAAACTTGCTTGAAAGTCTGGCCATGCTGGATCCTCATGCCATAGTCTGGCAATGCTGAACTCTTGGGAGAGTATGCTGGACTCTTGCTGGCCAGACTTTCAAGCAAATTTGCTAAAGTCCAGCCTGTTATTGAATGTCTGGCCTAGCCTGACTCTCAGTAGAATAGACTTTGACCCATCTATTATAGTCCAGCAGTGCCTGACCCTTGTATGAGAGTAGTATTGGCGACATTGGCTGACTCTGATATTTACTTGTGTGTACGGGGGGAGGAGAGGGTTCACAGCTACAGCTCTCTTAAGGCAAAGCTTGCGCTTATAGAGCACTACTAGTGGAGGTCTGGATGAGGAGTCTATGGCGTTTGTCTTAAAAAAAAATAGCCATGGCACATGTCGATGTCGCTTAATTATGCGCATATCTCATGTCGATTTTAAGAATTGCTCATGTCACCTGTCACTATGTTTTTCAAGCTTCATGTCAAATGTCACTAGGCCTCATGTCGAATGTCGATTCTAAGAAACAGACATGTCGCCATCTCGAATTTAGTGGTCCACACCGCCGCTGCTGCTGCTGCTGCTGCTGATTTGCTGTTGCTACTGTTGCTGTCGGTTCTGCTGCTTGTGCTGCTCGTGCATCTGCTGCTGCTTGTGCTGCTCGTGCAGCTGCTGTAGTTGCTGACGATGTCACGGATGCTGTTGACAGATGCTGCTGCTTGTGCTGCTCGTGCAGCTGCTGCTGCTGCTGCTGACGATGTCACGGATTCCGCTGACAGATGCTGCTGCTTGTGCTGCTCGTGCATCTGCTGCTGCTTGTGCTGCTCGTGCAGCTGCTGTAGTTGCTGACGATGTCACGGATGCTGTTGACAGATGCTGCTGCTTGTGCTGCTCGTGCAGCTGCTGCTGCTGCTGCTGACGATGTCACGGATTCCGCTGACAGATGCTGCTGCTTGTGCTGCTCGTGCAGCTGCTGCAGCAGCTGCTGCTTGTGCTGCTCGTGCAGCTGCTGCAGCTGCTGATGATGTCACGGATGCTGTTGACAGATGCTGCTGCTTGTTCTGCTGACGATGTCACGGATGCTGCTGACAGATGCTGCTGCTTGTGCTGCACGAGACTGAGTAGCCGCTATTACTAATGCTACTAATACTAGTATGAGAAAATACATTTAGTCAGTTGATTAAATCAAGGAGGTTTTCTGACTTCAGTGGATCGTTTAGCCATCGGCCACGGGCAAAACTTGAAACCATTTTATACATGGGACAATTGGCAGAGTCGAAACGTGTTGGTACGATGGGGTCGATCATGTAAACCCAGTAAAGGTGAGTCAATTTAGAGTACTAGTATACATAATAATACCGTACCCATACACAATTCTTACAATGATTGTCTGTATTTAACTCTTTGCAAGTACATTTGTAACTCCTCAATAAATTTGAATATAGTGCATATGAAACATCCATTTTGATATAAATGGCAAAAATTGGTAAAATTGAATATTTCGCTGCCAATTACAAATTGGCAGAGACCAGACTAGATATAATGTCCCAAACGGTCTCATTTGAAAGATAATTTAGTTTTGGACCCCCCAACCCCGCCTTCCAATAGATTTAGCTGAATATTATGGCTTTAGTTGTTATGGTGATTCTGCTACGATAAGGAGTGAACGTTTTGAAATTTTAATTGTTTTCAAAAATAATAAGATATACAGCACATATTCTGTGATGTATTGGCTGTAAAGATGGGTTGGGAGCCAATTTTGGGTAGCTAATTTTTAGTACACAATGTATCTGTGTTCATAACATGTGGGTAGCTTTTTAAATCCTTATGATACTTATAAATGCATAAAATATAGAGAAAACCTGTTTAGGGGACCCATTTTTGTAACAGAAGAGGGTCCCCTAACCTATTCTGGTCATGATTTGCCTATATATCATATGGAATTATAAGTATCAGGATGAATTAAAAACCTCGAAACATATTTATATGGACATTATGAACACAACTACGCTGTGTAACTGCAAAATAAAATGTACCCCAAATTAGCTCCTAACCCATCTTTAAACAGGTATCAAAACATCCTTTCTTTGCCATCTACACGTGGACGGATATGGCCAGTGGTACAAGTAGTTCTGCGTTTTGCGTGAGAAAACTTTCCTGTCAATGGAGCATTGAGGAAACATGAACATGGCTGCATCATGGGGCATTGAACAGATGCCAATGTCTTGAGTATATCCTCTCCACTTCTCAACAGGTGGCAGCACCATTTTCTGGTACACCGGCAAGCTTGTAGGTTTCACCAAGGGTAGTCCCGCAGAAAACTGAGAGTCATATACAATTTTGGTCAGTAGTGAATACTGCAGGAGCACTGAATGGTCAATAATTAAGTTGGAAATGATGCCATTATTATGAAAACTTGTGAACATGCTGCCAATTTCAATCAAATAAAGGAAAGGGATTCTCAGTGAGTTTACATTGAAAACCATAATTAGTTCAATAAACTGTTGACATAAGATTGGGGATCAGTGAAAATGCAAATTATTCAGTGCAAATTCAGGCAGAATTTAGGCGGTTTAACGCTATAGACCAGTGCTCAAATTTTCCGAGGTCAGTAGCTAATTTTGGTTGGAAATATTCTGTAGGAAAGATGTTTTCCGCTATATTAAAGTATATAGTAAAAGGATTTCCTTCACTGAGACCTGTATGGCTGTAAGGCTCTGTACGGCTAGGGACACTTACCCCAAAGGGGAGTAGCGAGCCCTTCAAATACTAAATTGCTTATGTATATGGTTCCCCTTGGTTCCACAATTAAAAGGCAAATATCTGAAATATTCGTTATAAAGATGCATTTTCCATGGTTTAAAGAGCAGGGTTATTTTCCACAATGGCTTCATAACTCAGGCCAAAAAAAAAAGGTGTGTTTCAGGTTACCCGACCCTACCTAGCAAAACAGGGCCGACCCTAGAAATTTTTATCCAATTTTGAAAAAAAAAAGAATTTAAGTATTTTTTGTGGCTATTTCAGAGTCAATTTGATGGTCCACGAGTCGAAGCCAGTGTTGGTTAGTCAGCGCTGAAGTTTGCAAGTCCATTTTTAGGTACTTTTCAGGCCATGAGATCAATCTGTCTTTATAAAACAATTTTGGGGCTATTTCAGAGTCAATAGTATACGAGTCAACGATGTTGTTGACGAGTCTGAAGTTTGCGAGTCAGTTTTGGGTACTTTTCAGGCCAAAGTAAAAAAAAAAAAAAATTGAAAGAAAAATTAAATTCCGACCTACCCTACGTAGATTTTCAGACTATGTAACCTGAAACACACCTTTTTTTTGGCCTCAACCAGGGCAGGCAGAGAAGCTGGGGTAAAAAATGACTATACAGTAAAATGTCACTGGCATGGCCAAGCAGGCATATGGCCGGGATATTCTCACATATTGTGTGTTTGATTTATTATACGTAGCGATAATGATTTTAGATGAAAATTAAGCCTGTAATTAGGCCTAAACAAAAACACCTGATTGTTATTTACAGCTACAGCGGCCGATGTGGACCGATTGTTTTTGTTTTAAGTTTGCCTAATTGCCGCTAGGTGTCTCCTGATTTTTACAGACAAATTTTCTCTAAAAACCCTTTTTCTGCTGCAATTTACATGCTGTTAAGTTCTATATGCACTGTATAATCTATCCAGCGTTTCCAAGCCTCAAACCACCCTAAATATGCTGCTTAATACGTAAAAATCGGGATTGAAATTGGCAATCAGCGATCGCTTTGAGATGAACCATCTTCAGGCATAGCTGTGCTTTCATTGGTCAAGAGCTGGTCACACGACATTCTCAATACACCCACTAGGTGGGTGTATTGGCACAATACGCCACTGGAGTGGGCGTATCGGTTTCAGTACTTAGATCAGCATATCATATGCTAGGTATAATAACTCCAAGATCCTCTCTCTTGTAGCTCAAATAATGTCTTCCCCAGGCCTGGTCTGGGTCCTGGTATATGGCTCTCTAACAGTTGTCGTGTACTCCTCAGCAGGTCAGTCATCCTACACTAACAGCTCCTTCATATGTCATCATATTCTTACTCTCATATTAAGACCGATGTAGAATATTTTAGATTAAAATATCTTTGACTGTTGGTTAATGTCATAGACATCTTGTATGTACTCATTTTGTGGTACCCTATCCCTGAATAGAGTCAAAAAACTGATATGGCACATTTCCTATGCATTTGAAATGTCATTACCATTATTGAAATAGTTTTCAGCTAATAAAAAAATTAAAAAAGTAAAATTAATTCTATAAAGTGCACACTCCTATCCATTTATCCTCAGCTTTCTAGTATTTAAGAGTTCATTTGGGATTAACATTTCACATACTTTAGAGGTTTTACAGTTTAAGATTTGGCCAAAAAAGAGAGGTGCACTTATTAAGGGATGAGCACATATTAGGTTGAATATGGTATTGGTAATTCCATTGCAGCCAATATTTGCCAGTCTAAGATAAATCTGCAAAAGAAGAACTGTTATTGGATAGACACCACTCCTGCCATCTTCAATGAGTCCCAGAAGAGGTGTGCTGCTAAGGGGGGTAACCTAGCAACCATTGATTCTCCAGAGACGTCCCAGTTTCTTAAGGATTTTCTGTACAATCTGAAGTAAGTGTGTATACATGTGGGCACATCTTTATAGAGTTTAATGTTCAAATTTATTTTTTCTATCAACAAACAATATCCCTTTCTCTCAGACCACTGCAAATAATACTTGTTTTTATCATTGCACACATCACCAAAATCGTGTTCTGAATTCTTTTGACACTTTAAAAATTTAAGGGAAAACTTAACAGTTTTTGACATTTGGCATCTAGTTGAAGAATACAGTACCACACATATAATGGGCAAGAGAAAACAATATTCACAGCTTTTCTGGGTCATTTATTTCTTTTCATTTAAACATGAATGTGAAGTTTGCTGAGAGCCTAGATCCGCCTAACTTTTGGGTCTTCAGCAAAATAATCTCATGGCTTAGTATCGAGAAACATGTTTAGTTTTTGGAGTGACCTGAATTAATGAGAGACTTCCCCTCCCCAAGAGTTCAATAGCACTGGTAGAGGTGTCATTGTGGAGGGTACAATTATAAGTGTAGGGACCCATTCTGGATTGGGCACCCCCCCATTACCTATATGTACAAGGCTACCAGCTCTGATCAGTAGGAGCCGGATTGGTATAGTGGTAGCACTTTGGAATCTGGACGAAGGAAGTGTGGGTTCGAATCCCACATCTGGTGAAACACCTTTCACCTGGTACCTTTACATAAAGTTACTTCAGCTGTTTTCCTTCTGTCCTCCATTGAAGGCCGGCAGCCTACAGGATAGGTTATGAGGAGAGTAATCAGGCATGGAATGATGGGACGCCCTTCTCATGGACAAACTATCAACCGTGGGAGCCCGATAGTGACGCGGACAACTGTACAGCCTTGGTAGTCAGGACTTGGGATATGGACTATGCATGGTCTGATGTCCACTGTGATTGGCCAATGAGGGGTCTGTGTCAAATTCCCGTTCCCCCAGGTAGTAAGTATTATTTGTTACACTCTGGCTGTCGCCGGTTCTGATTCTCCATCAGAATAAAGAAAAGAAAACAGCACTGTGAGGTAGGAAACAGGTTAGTTTGTCTGGGTTAAAAAACAGAATAAATACAGCAGCCTCATTGATTTAACTAATGAAGGCCATATTTCACTACTCTAGTGAAATTACCAATGGCCGTATTTCACAGCCCTGTGATATCATTAAAATGGTGGTTTCTTAACACTTGAAAGGCTTAAAAAGAGGCTACTTGAGGCTATCGTAATTTATTAATTCGAATTGGAAAAAGATGAACAAATAAACACAAAGGTACACTTGTCTGTTAACTCGGTGATTCACTTGTTCACCCTTAGGTCACCCTCAGGTCACATATATATCAACGCCTAAAATGACCCAGGCAACATACTGAAACCTGTGCAACTTTGTCTACTGTAAACTTAGATATTTTCGCTCACATATACTAAATCTAAATCCGTGGATTTAGGATTCTAGTAGTAGTATAAATATTCGCTCCATACATATGTTCACATTTTAAATCCGTGAAAATCGCAAAAAAATGTACAGTGCAAAATAACGTATATCTACAGTATATATTTGTCTTTGATCAATTAACCCTGTTTGTACAGGACTTGTTGCACATATGATGGACTCCCAAGGCATGCATCTAACAGGAGTTTCATATTCAGTAATCTGCCCCTTTAGCTCAATGAACACCCCCTCAACCACCCTGACCTATGACCTGCCTGGAAATACGTAATTCATCTATACAGGTTGATGTGATATAGCACAGTAATCCTCTTCCCACGCTATCCATGGAATATGAAATTTGTGGATTTTGAATTCTGGTAGTAGTATGCCTATACGGGATAAACAGGTGGAGGACTAGTACAACAGAACAGGACAGCCTACATTAACAGGCAGCCTGTACTTTCAGGCCGCCCAGCCTGTGCATCCAGGCCACCCCTATACACTCTCCAACCACAGCAGGCTGGTGTATGAGGCAGACAGCCTGGTATACCAGCCTACAGCTCAGGCTTTCACACCTTCTCCAATCAGAGTCTCTGCTACATGTGTGTCACATTAGATAAAATACTGATTTAAACTCATAATAATTTAGAAATGCAATTGACCATGCACATAATGCATCTAAAGGTTGGTAGCTGATATACTTATCTATGTACTAGATAGGTGTTAATATTTCGCAAATATCATATAAAAATCGCAAAATATGATTATATGAAAGCTATAATAGAAAAACAGTGCTGTTACTGAACAGCCCTGTCTTCCAGGCTGAGTGACCTGTGAAAACGGGCTGGGTGTGTTATGCAGGCTGTACTGTAAGTCCAGGCAGTCTTCCACCTGATAAATATTCGCCTGTACATATGTTCACATTATATTCGGGAAAATTGCGGAAAAATGTACAGCGCAAAATGACATATCTATAGTATAAATTTGTCTTTGATGAATAAACCCTGTTTGTACAGGACTTGTTGCACATATGATTCCCATGTAGAATGCAGCTGCTGACCTTATGTAATTATTCTCAAAGTCAGTGCAAGCATCTAAGGCATGCATCTAAGAGAGATTCATATTGTGTAATCTGCCCCTTCAGCTCATTGTACACCCCCTCAACCACCCGTAATTCAGCATCTATACAAGTTGATGTGATGTAGCATAGTAAGCCTATTCTCACGCTATCCATGGAATGTAAATAAGCCTATGTTGAGATAAGTGTATTCTGTCTATGAGAAAAATCCAACATCATTTAACTCTTCCTTTTTCCTCCATATGCCATGTTTTGCTGAATTACATTTTCAGGCAGGCAGCTGGCAAGATATATGATAATTCAGGTGTTTTGTTTCCTAAAGCCATGCTCGCAATGTCAGTAATCAAATCGTGCCAACATAGTTTGACTCTGTTCTTTATGCATACACCATATCACACTCAACTCTGACAATTGTAGGGACTAATTTTCCTGTACTACAGGAGTAAGCCTGAACCCCCTGTAGTAGTCACTGCTCCACTCTGTACTGTTCCAATTGAGTAACGTAAGACATAGTCAAGGTGTCAGAAAGGGAAATAGCTCAGCGCTAGAGCCGTTGTATTGTATGTAAGAGCTTGTGGGTTTAACTCCCCCCTTTCCTCAGACCTTGTCAGTGTCCTTCTACCCATTTTCCTTTCAGTCGGCCAGTTAGAGTTTGTTGGCGTTGAGCAGGGCAGCAGTGTGTCTGTGGGTGACCGTGTGGCGGCTGTACAGACTGACTCGGTTATCTCCTGTGCCATACAGTGTGCCGCTGACACACACTGCCTGGTGTACAGATACACCCAGGCTGACAAGGCCTGCAGCATGTACAGCTCTGGGAGTGTCACACAGCAAGTGGACAGCCCTGCTGAGTGGTTCCTGGTGAATCCTGATCACGTGTAGGACATGACAGAAGTAGCCCATTGACAGAATGCCTTTATCTGTCCCAGTTCTTGTTCATAACTATATTCCAGGGTACATTCTAGTTGAAACTTCAATCAATGGATGCAAAACTGCTGTCTAGGATCGCAGACTCTAAAATTAGATTTTGTATGGTTCCTGCTTAATTTATCCTTGAGGATCCACAATGCATTTTCAGAATGTATCTAACAAAGAGTAATTATATATACCATCTACTGTACGATACACCCAGGATAAATAAACTAAAGAAGAACAACAAAAACAACATATTCTTATTGATGTATTATTTGATATTGAATCAGATATTAGAAGACACAGCTCTGTATATTTTTCATCTGGAAGATCACGCCTAGGTGGTGATCATTAAAATGTAATTGAAAATACAAATACAGATGACACTGATTGTATTTTGGTTGCATCATTTGATGGAAGGGCACAATGGACAGCTTTTGTTCCAACTATTTAGAGGATGAAAAATGGCAGTCCCTGCATGTTGTCCGTGTTTCAAGTGAATTAGTTAAGACTAAGGAATTGAGAGAACAGAATATTTAACGATCAGTTATAGCCCCTCAGATACCAGCGGGAGTGATCCTTTTTTAACAACAGGGGGGAGGGGGTGTTGGGTTAAGGGGGAGGGCAACAAATTGTGGACCCTTGCCTGGGGGGTGTGTACAAAATTTGGAGCCCTCTTTGGTGGGTCAAAAAATCGTAACCTGTTTTGAGCCAAAAAACCTGCGCATTACTATGCTTCAAAGGGCCCCGTTTCAGCCCATTATCAACCCAAAGGGGGGGGGGGGTAAAAATGTTGCTCCCTTGACCTGGGGGTGTAAGATATTCTGTGCGCTCTGCGCAAAGAAAACCCATTCTCTGCTGTTGTTAAAAAGGATAGTTACCTTAGATGTGTCTGAAGAGAATATGGGGCCAGCTTGGGGGGGGGGGGGGGGTTAAGAAGGAAACACAACAACATGTATATATTTGTAACATGGAGTATACTCGGTATTGTGTTAGACCTTTATTCAGGGATGGACGTTATCATCTGCTATGCCGGTCTTGTCCTCTATCCACTGTTTGTAGTAGGACACACGGCTGAACACGGAGTAAACGGTTACATCACAATTAGTGACCTGCCAGGTGCTGACCCCAACCAGCTCATAGTGGTCGTCCTGGTAACACACCAGGGGACTGCCCGCATCACCCTGTTACAACACAAGATGCAGGTCACGTGGTAATATGGATATGGATAACATTAATTCATCTTACCGTAAAACCTCGCGTATAAGTTAGACTCAGCTTTCTTTTGATACCAAACATGCCTATTTAGGGTGCGGCTTATACGAGAGTTTTTATAAGTATACTACAGTACCAAATTGCAAATTTTCAGACACCCTCTGCGGCTTGTACAATCTGTCAAAGTTAGGGGTGCGGCTTATACGCGAGGTTTTACAGTAAATGCCAAATTGTGGCTAATCTTGAACAGTTACATTATACACAAGAGGCTCAAAAATCATGAACAAGTGTTTCCTTTTTGGAAATAAGTAACCCCCGGGAATAGCACTTTATTTTCCCTAAATGAATCATAGGTCATGACCTGAGAATGTAAGCAGGTCATTGTTTGCAGGGAAATTATATATTTCTAATAGAACTTGGACCCATGGACATAAAATGAATGATTATATTACCCAGCATGTTCCTGGCGACCCGGATTTGGATCCAGTACACACATGAGTTCCATTGATGCGTGACCTCCAGTCCTCATCACACACAGAGTTGGATACAACGTGTACCTTACCCTGCTGGAGGAAGTCTGGCAAAGAGACGTCTGAATCTAGAAAGAGAAATAATAATTTAATTTTTTCAATTTGTTTGCGTTCTCATTCAGAGAAGGTCCTAAGATCTCCTATGCTGGTCTCCATACCCCTGTGGAGCTGCAATGCAGCACTAGATGCATTAGTCCCATTCATTGTATAACATTGTTGAGAGGAGGGAGAGGTGAGGGGACCCTAGGTAGTATGGGTCTGGGGGAAGGTATGTCAAACATGATACCATATAATGTCTTTTGATATTGGTCTTAATGGGGTAAAAGGCCTACATTTTACACATTTTACACATTTTAATGCTCGTAGTATATTTGGTGATATTGGGACAATACGAGACTATGTAATTGATTCAAATATTGATTGTGCCACATTTTCTGAAACATGACTTGATGAGAGTGTGTCAGACAATCATGTTCACATAGAGGGTGATTCTATACACAGACTGGATAGGCAGCTTAAGGATGCAGGGGACATTAACCATGGGGGGCTACTAACCTACATTAAGGATGGTCCAGCACTGAACTCTCCCAATATAATGTCAGCAATAAGGACATTGAAATATTATGGACGGTTATCTCTAGGGCTCAAATGCATAGAATAGTTATAGCCAATGTCGACCTACCTCCTAAAGGTGACGTATCTAAAGCCTTATATATTATAAAAAATTCCTTTAATATAATTGATTCTGATAAATACTCTGAAATTTTCCCACTAGGAGACTTCAATATAGATTACCTACACCACAACCCAGATAAGGACAGAATTGCTAACATGATATCTGGTTGACCCCAAAAATCGACCAAACTATCCACAACTGGCAGTCGAGGAAGGCCAAATGGTTACACCAATATGGCAAACTTAGTGACGGACTGCACCCATCCGAGTCTCACATGAGACAGATTGCTACAGCAGTATGGGCAGCGTTAAAGGTGGACCCATCTAGAGAGGCTGAGAAGACAACCATGATAGCGAATAGACAGGCCGACGAGGTGGCCAGAACTAGGCAACTGCAGAACACCAAAGTATTTATGTTGTTATAGGTGATGGAAATAGATAGGGCAGCATGAGTGTTTTGAAATGCAATCACCTTGCGATCAGTCCTCTATTTCTTGTTTACATTGAGTATTTGTCTAGTGATTAGCAGAACTGGAAGGGTGCTTTGAAATGCAATCACCCTGACTGGTTATCTGGCTAGTTGTTCACTGACACATATTTACCTATCTGCTTAAAGGGTTCTGCAGGACGCGCAGCGACATGTAACAGTATTAGTATGCTGAGGAAATATGTTTCTTTGAGGCATTTATTATTATAAAATAAGAAATGGTCAAACCATTATCGTAAAATATTAATTAAAATAGTAGGATATTGTTATTCAATTACTAGTGAATAAGTGAGCTTACAAAATGTCAGTGATAGGCTTTAATAATATTAACTTTAAGATGGGACTAGGGTGAAAATATATAATTCATATGCAAACTTATTTATTTAGCTTTGGTAATAATAACTACTCTTGATTTAGAACACTGTGACTGATGTCACAGTGTACACCTGGACATTTTTTGTCTGGCATACATAAGCCGGTAGCAATTATTTCTCTTGAATAGAAATGTGGCTACTCCTTGTGACCTGGTTTGTATACGTTCTTAATGACTGCCACCCTTATGGGGACAGCTACTTCGGTCCAAAAGGGAGTCCTCAGGTCAACGCTGTATCCAGCTACCGTAAGGTGGTGGGATGCATCAGAACCAGACACAAACACTTTGGTAGTCTTAACGAAACTAACAAACAGTTTGCTAAAAACTACCCTGAATCAGTGGGCGGTACAGCTGCACTGATAATAAGTCGACTTATGTGCATTTGTTGTTTAACTATCTGTGTATATTGTGATGTTGTGGTTGTGGTTGGGTTTGTGTGTGGGTGTGTGGTTGGCCCCCTATATGGGCATGTGAAGTCTACCCCCTTGATCTATAAGCATAGACCAAATCCCAAGATCACAATAACATCAAACATTTCTATCAGAATCTCTCTAAGCAAGAAAATAAAAAAGCAGAAGAAAATTATCATAAAAAATTGGTGGATGATAATATTCATAACCCCAAGGAGTATTGGAAATCCCTCAATAACATAATTAATCCCAAACCAGCCAATTTGTCCTTTAATTTAATACATCATACTACTAACCAGCCGGTAGACCCAGAAGCCACAGCGGACTACATAAATGAATACTTTGTTAATATAGGTTCAAATCTGGCCAGAACCTTGAATGAGCTATGGTCTTTTCAACCACCAGTATATAATCCTGCTTTTACTTTTGTTGAGGTTAGTGAAGATACAGTTGTTAAGTTAATTCTCAAAATTAAGGCTAAAAAACCATCAGGTATTCCTATGGTGAAAACTTCTATACTAAAAGGTGCCTTTTTAGGCCTACCTAGGCATATAACTTTTATTTTTAATTTAGTTTTAAGTACATCCATATTTCCAGATGATTGGAAAGTAGCCACTGTCACCCCACTGCCAAAGGATGGAAATCCCTCTAATGTGAACAACCTTAGACCCATCTCTATTTTGCCTGTACCCTCTAAATTAATAGAAAAAATTATTCATATGCAAATAATGACTCACCTAAAAAATAACGATATACTTACTGAAAATCAGGATGGTTTTAGGCCCGGACGATCAACTCTTAACAATCTAGTTAAATTTACAGATAATATTTATAGAGCATCTAATGAAGACAAAGGAACAATAGCAATATTTTTAGACTTCAGAAAAGCTTTTGATACAATAAATCACCTTCTTCTAATAAATAAATTGGGAAAATTGGGATTCAGGCCTGCGTCCAGAAATTTGATTGAAAATTATCTAACCAATCAGGTACAGGCAACGAAGGCAAATGGTATAACGTCTGACACACTCAATATTCCCTGTGGTGTTCCCCAAGGATCAGTTCAAGGACCCTTACTTTTTATCATTTATATTAATGACCTTGGTTTCCCTTTAAAAGAAATGCATTGCCAACACTATGCTGATGAAACTGTGCTCTACTACCCTAATAATAATTTATCTCCTAATGTGGAAAATACTATTAATACTGAATTGGGTCTAGTGAACACTTGGTGTAAGGCAAACAAGTTGTCCTTAAATGCAAAGAAAACCAAGGTCATGCAAATTGGTACAGATGCAAATATAAAACTAATGCCTAGGGTCTCCTTGCGTCTAGATAATGCCCCTTTAACTAAGGCACATACATACAGGTATCTTGGCATTACCATAGACAGCAAGCTAGACTTTAAGGCACACACTAAGGGTGTCACAAGGAATGTCAACCACAAGGTCAGATTGCTCAGAGGGGTGAGAAAGAAAATGGCTGAAAAAACTAGTGAAAAGGTGCTTACTTCTATGATTCTTCCAGCTATTGATTACGGAGATGTTTTATACTGTATTTCCACAAAAAATACTCTTGAAAATTTACAGTATGCTTTTAATAGAGGCCTCAAAACTACTTATATAAATGATGAATTTCATGTTGAAGCCAGCCTCAGAAAGTGTGGTGTAAATATGTTTTGCCTCCATCGATTCTAATGTTGACAAAAGCGACATTAGAACAAGAGCCCATGACAATAAGTTAGTTAAGATAATAGGGCCAAAAAATCCCCATTATACAAAGAGTTTTAAATTTAGGGTTTCCACCTTATGGAATTCTTTTGAACCAGAAACAAGGTCCTTAGAGGATAAAGAAAGGTTCCAAAGGTGGAACAAGAAAAGGTTCAAGGACATACTATACCCCCCAGAAATTAGAATTGAGTCTGGTCATTGTATACAGGGTCTAGGTAATCCCCTCTCCTCTCATTCATCTCCTCTTATAATGAAATTTAGTTTATTTGTGTCTCAATTTATGCTCTCGAGTGAACGAATAACATCATAGTTCACCTCTTGGAAACAACAACACCATGATTTTATTTTTAAAAGGCTTTTCCATCAGCCATAGGCTTATAACATCAGCCAAAAATTTGAATTTTTTAATTATGACTTATATCTATGTAGAAAGAAAACTTTTTCTTTTCTAATGTAACAAGGTAATATAAGGTTATTTTGATCACATCCATAAACATCTTGGATGTGACCCTATTGTGAAAATGCGCAAGCTGCTTCACAAGTTTAATTTTTTTCTACATAATACCATATGAAATAATATGTGTTATTGAAAACCTAAGTGATACCCATAAGGGCACTATTTGTACATATACTATATGAATATCATCTATATATATGTACACACTAATTGCAAAACGGAAACAGGGCCTGGCTCTACGTTATGCAAGCAAAATAAAAGAATAAACAACAACAACAACAACATCATTTTATCTGTACCGTTTACGCCTAGCCATATCATATCATGTTATAAATACATGTATTGGTAGGTTCCCAAAGATTGCTGAATCAGAAAAATATGGCAAACATGCTTCACAACTGCATACATCTGGCTCTATTTACATGCTGCCAACTTGGATGTCATGACAATTGATAATTACACCGAAGAATGCTTTTTCCGATACTTGTCTCCAGCGATAGTCATTCCCCAAATGAAGTAAATTATTTGAAACCTTATTCTGTGACAATCTGTCAACTTCATGAGTAGTAGTATATATTGTATCGGAACAAGACTATGCTTAAGTACTGTTCGTTACTCATTGGACCTGCAGCCAATCAGAGGCCTCCATTTGACCGGAAGTGACGTCACGTGACCTAGTTAGGACTCTCAGCCAATCAGAGGCCTCCATTTGACCGGAAGTGACCGTTGCCATGGTAACGTGACCTAGTAAGGCTCTCAGCCAATCAGAGGTCAGCATTCTAGGTGACCTACTGACCTACTTAGGGACTCTCAGCCAATCAGAGGCCAGCATTCTGGTAACCATGGTCACGTGACCTAGTTAGCGACCACATGACTGGTAACCTACTGACCTACTTAGAGACTCTCAGCCAATCAGAGGCCAGCATTCTGGTAACCATGGTAACGTGACCTAATTAGCAACCACGTGACTCTTTTGTTTGTAAACAACACCACGTGCCACGTGATGACGTGTTTGTTTGTAAACAAAAGTGACCTAATTAGTGGATTAGTGAGAATATGTGACTCTATTTTTTGTTTTGTAAACATATCAACAATGAGCTGATTATTTTAAGATAACTTATGTATGAAAATAAAAACACAACAAAAAGTCATTTTCATTTTCTTTTATTCTCATTTCAATCAAAAAACGAGTTCAGCAGCAGCAGCAACAACAGCAGCAGCAGCAGCAGTAGCTACAGTAGCAGCAACAGCAGGAGGCGCCAGTTCTGCAGTCGTCACGTTCAACTAGAGGCTTAAGTGTGACAAATGATGGTTTTTCGTCGACACCAGCAGCACCAGCAGCAGCAACAGCATCAGCAGCAGCAGTAGTGGCAGCAGTGGCCGCAGAAGCATGAGCAGCAGCAACAACAGCAGCAGCAGTAGTAGCAACAGCAACAGAGCGCACCCTAACAGCAACATCAGCGGCAGCATCGGCAGCAGCAACAGCCTCAACAGCAGCAGTATCAGCAACAGCCTCAACAGCAGCAGTATCAGCAACAGCAGCAGTAGTAGCGGCATCAGCAGCAGCAGCAGCAGCAGTCACAGCAGCGGCGGCAACAACAATATCATCTCCATCACTAACTCGTGTAGCAAATGCAGAAGTAGCACGACCCACAGCACTAGCAGTAGCAGCAGCAGCAGCAACAGCAGTAGTTTGACATACACACGCCACATCATAAAACCCCATGTCACCGTTACCTGTGAGTTGATAGTCTGTAGAAGTAGTAGTAGTAGTAGTAGTAGTAGTAGTAGAGCGATCGGTGCGGTCGATGATGAAGCTGGTGGAGGCGTGTGAGTGAGCCTTGGTTTCACTCTCCCTTATATACCCCTACTCCACGAGATAAATCCTCTTAAACCGATTTTCAGCTGCCAACTCCTCCTCACAGTAGGAGGAGGACATTAACTCGGTGATTTTAGATTTTGTTTAGCCTTAAGTTGCTTACCACGCACACACCTCTTTATCAACACCCCTCCCCTGTAGTTTTTTTGTATACACACTCACTCCCCATGATCCCATAATCCTTTATACAGCTGATGCGCATTAAACCAATTACACCAATTATCACAGTCGGTACTCTGTTTGAACCACCCCTCTCATGTCGATGGATCAGAGGTGGAGGGATCCAGGTGAAAGTGCGATCTTACCACACACACGCGCACACGTCTCGGGGGAGGGGAGAGGGGCTAGTTACACTCATCACCCCCTGTAGTCAATTGTATACACACTCACATCCAATAATCCTTTATACAGCTGATGTGCATTACACCAATTATCACAGTTGGGACACTCCTCTCATGTCGATCGATCAGAGGTGGAGGGATCCAGGTGAAAGTAGGATTAGGGTTTTGTTTCTCTTTGATCACCATGCAGCAGGCGAAAACGGGATTAGATCGCGCTCTCATCACTCATATAAAAGGGCTGCATTTACTTTCTTTCTACACACACTTTCACCGCTTCTACAACTACACTACACCCACCACCACCACTGCCATCGTCGTCGTCGTCGTCGTCATCACCACCACCGCCACCACCACCACCACCGCCGCTACAACCACACCCTACCGTCACCACTACTACACTTACACTCCAGGAAGAAATTCAAACTGAGTCCGCCTTTTCCTTATTTTTCTTTTGAGCTTTTTTTAGTTTATTTTCACTCTTTTTTTTTGGAGAGAAAAATATGGCGCTCGAGAGGAGGCCGGTTCTTAAAAGACGGACGCCCCTTGTCTCCCTAGTTTTTTTTTTATCTGAAAGTAGTGAACGTCACATACTTCAGAATCACGCTTGTCTTGAAGCGTATGAGACTCTCATGAAAAGCAAACGCGGGGGGAGGGCTGTCTTTAGCACAGAGAAATGGCCGAGAGCTGTCTTCAAAGAACAGTCTTTAGTCTGGCAATGATAGCCACCCTCAGCTTTCATGAAAACAAAGAGCACTCCTCCTCCTCCCCCTACTATAATACGGTGAGAACAAGCGCTATGAAACTATTCGACGGCCCCATCGTTTTTTTAGGGGTGACCGCGGCTCCCATTAGGTGGGTGCGCGTGGTGGTCGACGTGAACACGATCTTGAAACATTTCGACGTCGTCACTTGTTATCCTGCGTATTACAGTGCAACTGAATTCAAGAAGAAAGGGATGCACCCGTTTAAAGCATACACTCCAATTTGTGATTGTCACCACCGCATTTGCACCACTTAAAGCTTCTTAGATGTGATCGCGTCAGAAAAAGGAAAAGAAAAAAAAATGATCAAAGAAAAAAAAAGATTGATCCGCGCCCCCTCCTCCTCCTCCTCCTCCTCAACCTTATTTTTGATAAATAATTGGGTGCTGAAAAAAAAAAACATGTCGAGTGGTAAAAGCGTACCCTTCACGGAAATACATTTCGCCCCTCGACTACAAGGAGACTTCAGCTTTATCATCAGTGGTCCGTCGGGTTGTGGAAAATCGCGCTTGGTGGATCAATTTCTGAGCGACGTGAAGAATTTGGTCACGCCACCAGTGGAAAAGATCTTTTACCATTATGGCGAGTGGCAACCTCTGTTTGAAAAAAATGCAAAATCAGTATGGAGTGGAATTCAGAGAAGGTCTTCCTAGCAAAGAGTCTATAGTGGGAGACGTAGCAGCAGCAGCAGCAGAAGGCGATTTACAACCGCACACTCTACTGATATTGGACGATCTGATGAGTAGTTCCAATCAGCAAGTGGTAGCTGACATCTTCACCAAATACTCCCTGGAATCACTGGAAGGTGAGCGTCATATATATCACTCAGAACCTGTTCCAGAAATTGCCCGACTTTCAAACTATGAGTCTGAACACTCACTACATGATCGTTTTCATGGGGCAAATGGGGCAAATAGCGAGTCTGTCTCGGCAGGTGTTTCCCTCCAACGCTAGTATATTTACCCATGAACTCAAGCGACCTCACTCATACCTCCTTCTGGACTTTAAGCAGACAACACCTGACGATCTGAGAATACGCTCCTCTTTGACATCCATTTACGATCAGCTCGTATTCGTACCGCTAGACAAAAAAGAGAGAAAGAGAAAGTAGTAGCAATGGCTTCTCATCGACTCGGAAGACACTATGGCACTCTTAAGCACTAAGCTAAGTGCTCGCCACAGGATTGCGAGCATTCAATAGGCTCTGGAAGCGACGATTTGATCACAGCGTTGAGCAAGATCTGTCAGAATTTAATGGAAAGAAACATTCCGCTCAGCAACAAACAACTGGGCAGTCTTCGAGAATCCGCTGACGTGTTGAGGGAGGTTAGCTACCCCCATGACAGACTCAGAGCAGCAACAACACTTCGAACGCTTGGCGCTCGTGGATCCTGACACGCTCTCGAAAGCGAAAGCGTCACCACCGCTTCATCATGTCCCCGCCCTCGCCGCTGCTGCTACTGCTAGTACTACTGGTGCTAGTACTACTGGTGCTCGTGCTAGCACTTCTACTGCTCCAAGTGTTTCTCCTCTTCCTGATGAGCGTAGTGAAACCCTCTCTAACACCACCACCACCACCGCTGCCACCACCGCCACCGCCACCACTGCCGCTGCCGCAGCAGCGGGCCTACCTTCCAATATGCCCTATTACTACAGACAGGCAGAACAATCCCTTCATCCCAACGCAGCATTACACCAGGTGCTACAGTTTATCTACAGGGACTTGGACTTTGGAATCGCGAGAGAAAATGTTGAAATACCGAAAATTGTTGAATAGGTTGCAATTTTTTCTCGCAAAGCCCAGCAACCACAACATCCCGACATCCTACTCCCCCTTGCCACCACCACCCCATCAGACTGGTGAACACCACGTCTCCCTGCTGGAGGGTTTGCTTCGACAAGTTCCGCAAAAGAAACGTGTCCCCACCACCAAGCTGTATAAGAGATTGCAAAACGCCGCCTCGGTCAAGTGGAACGAGGATGGTACGGTGCGAGAGATGATGGGCAAAAGAACAGATCCCGTCCATCGAATTAACATAGTGGACTTACTGAACGGAGGAAGGAGCAGCAGCAGAGTACGGTGCAGTGGCCACCCCATTCCACTTTGGCGCTTCCGACGACAAAAATGACGATTTCCAAACTCCGACTACCAACAGATCACCATCAAATACGCCGCGCTACTTCGCAGAGCAGTATACTCCCCCCTCCACCTTCAGGACGGGTGACTGAAGAAAGAAAAAGAAATCGTGCAATCGCCTAGCAGACCTCAACTCTTCCCCGCACCCATAAGTAAGTCAGTGAAGAGACTGACCAAGAAGGAAAAAGAAAAGAGGCGCGTAATAGCTTAATATACTGACTTCAAAGCGCCCTCCAGTTTCATTAGCGTCACCAAACTCCAGAAACATCATTTTCGCGACTGAGACACGGCTGTCATCCGAGATGCCTAGTTTCGCTGGACGCCTACACTAAACATAAACCCATTCGGAGAAAATACGCAAGGAACAAGACGATAACCGGAGGAGAACAAGATGGCCGACACCAGCAGTTAGGAATCGAGCAGCGACGGCGAAAACTCGCTTATTAGGAAGTTCATACAAACACTACCAACTCCATAAGCGACAGAGAGCCTAATAAAGGTCTTGTACTCACCATAGGACAACGTAGATAGCCTAAATATGAGTGCAACAGACGATAAACGAGGTGGAAGAAGTGGGGGACGGCGAGGAGCGGCCGGGGAGGGAGCGAGTCGACGGCAGAGGGTGACAGGGTACCGCCAGCGAATGTCAACACGGCGACAGACGTAAACAAGCAACTACTGGAGTCTATGCAAGCTATGACAGCGTCAAATAAAGAAATGGTCACTAAGTTTGAAGACCTGGAGGTCAAAATAACTGAAAATGCTACCACGATGAATACGCACATAGCCAAGGTAGAAGACCATATGACGGGGGTTCTTGACGAAATCGCCCAGTTGAAGGGGCGGTGTGACAGCACAGAGAGGAGGCTTGCCGAGGGGGACGCGGAGCGGAAACAACTGAAAGTTGACAACTCCAGACTACGCTGGGCTAGCATGAAGGATCGAGAGAGGCTCAGACATGTAGAAGAAGCTACCAAGAGGAAGAACATCATCATAGAAGGAGTGCCAGAGGTGAATGGTGAGACACCACGGAAAATCATACATAACTTAATGTCAGACCTCGGGGCAATAGCAGCAGGGGTTAAACTAGGTCTAGAGAGTGCCTTTCGTATAGGTAGACTTAGACCAAATGCCCAATCACCTCGTAACATTCTAATTCGCTTTAAGGACATGGACAACAAAATTGCCCTGTTTCAAAATGTAAATAAAATGAGACACCTGCCGAAATGGAAAAAAGTATACATATCGGATGATCTGACAACAGAACAACAGACTGAACGTAAAGATCTCAGGTGCCTGTCGGCGCTGGGGGCATATCACAACCTCACTCTCAAGTTGAAGGGTAACAAACTGGAAAATGATGCAGGCAAAACCTACTACTACAAAGATGTGAAGGACTTACCCATTGGAATCACCCTGAAGGCGGCAAAGGTGATAGAATTCGAGCACGGAACGGCCTTCCAAAGTCACCACGCATACCTATCGAATATGTTCCCATGCACCATCTCATACGACAGCATAACATGGACCTCAAGTGAGCAGCTCTACTGGTACCTGCTGGCGGACTACCATGGAGATGGGGATATGGCTGCAGAGATAGCAAGTGCGTCAGATGGGTATGAAGCAAAAAAACTTTCCCACAAGATAAAGCGGTCCAAGGATGACACTACAATTAAATATGAATTAATGGAGCAAGTCATCGAGATGAAGTTCATGCAGGACAACTCATTAGGAGACCAACTGATAGCCTCTAAGGGCAGACTCTGGGAATGTACAACCGAAAAAGGCTGGGGATGCGGGCACACGATATCAAATATAGATAACATTGACCCAAACGCTTCAAACGAGAGTAACAAAATGGGGGATCTGTTGGTAAAACTAAGGGAAAAAATGAAGCTACTATAATAAGGTTAAACTGCATACCCTGTGCTATTTGTATAGTGACTTGTACTAAACATAAATCTATGCTGAGTTGATATGTATCGGGGAGGTAATAATCTTGTATATGTATTTCTATTTGTATATTTGACAGACCGGCAAACCTGTGAGGATTCAAATCTATGTGTATTTGGTTGAAACCTAGCTTGGAGTGTTTCGGTCTGACAGAGGCGCCACCTGTCGGCGCGGGCGAAAACCAATGAAAATGTGTAGTACTTAAGTCTACCTAGAGATGGCGATGTGGAGCCTTGGGCGGCTCAAACTGATATTAAACAGAGCTGTACGGTACATGTTACTTTGGCAATGATAGTAGAGCAATACATTCTCTATAAATTATAATCTAATAATCTGTAACATGGTAAATTACTTAGTATTTACTAAAGGTTGATAGGGGGTTAGTAGCCTTAAGTTGTTTCTTTTTCAATCTGTTATGGAGTCACTATACCTCGTTATGGGTAGAAATACCCCACTGGTGGGTGGTGCTAGACACCTATACCTGCTAAATTCACTAGAACATGAATGGTATGTATGTATATTGTATGTAAAATGGGCAAAGTCAAATTCTACCTGTAAGTGACGATAACTATGTTAAAAGCAGCAGAAATGACTACACACTCTCTCATTTAAATACTAGAAGTTTAAGGTCGAAAATTGAGACGCTACGTATACATATGAGTGACTGTAAAGATGCTGTCATGGGCGTCTCGGAGAGCTGGCTGGAAGAAATTGTACCTACACATAAAGTGGATATCCAGGGCTATAATTTCGAGAGACTCGACAGAGCTTGGGGTGAGGGGGAGGTTAAGGGGGGTGGTGGTGTGGGCATATACCTCAGAGACGATGTACTCTACTCTAACAGTAGCTATGCTCACTTAAATGTAAGTTCAAATGATATTGAGATCATGTGGACCGAAATAATTAGAATAGGTAAAAAAAACATTGTTATAGCAAACCTGTATAGGCCCCCTGATGGTAACAAGGCTGCATTTATAGAAACATTTAATAGCAAAATTGAACTGGCAAATTTAAGGCGTAAAGATCTGTTTATCATGGGAGATTTTAATATTGATTATTTAGATCCAACCAAACTTTCGACCAAATTAATGAAAATATGTATAAATCTACTGGGCCTTAAGCAGCTGATAGATATACCAACAAGGAGCACTGAGGAATCTGCTACATGCTTGGACTGGGTGGTAACAAATACGTTGAAAATGTATAAAAGTTTTACTACAGTGTGGAATATAAGCGACCATCTGGTTGTAGGGATCACCCTCATTGACCACTATGTAACAACTACTAAGGTTAGATTTACCGGTAGGACATATAGGAAATATAACACGGATCTATTCAAGGCATGTATTAGTGGAGCAGATTGGGTACCATATGATGACTGTGCAAATATATCCCTAAGGTGGGAATTTATATTAAGCCTGTTAAATCGACAACTGGACATTATGTGCCCATTGAAAGTATTTAAGGTTTCGCAGGATAGATCTCCGTGGATCACTGATCACATGTTGGATTTAATACATGATAAAGACAGTGCCTTGAAAAAAGCAATCAGAACTAAGTCACATCAAGACTGGACTGTTGCTAAGCGTCTGAGAAATAATGTGATTAAATTCATACGCAGAGCAAAGGCCAAATATGTGAGAGATGCGCTGGAGGCAAACAGGGACGATAGTAAGAAATTCTGGAAAATTATAAATAAATTAGTAAAAGGGGATAAAAAGGCCACAAATTTTCAATTAATTGACAAAATTGACAATTCAACCATTGATTGTGAAGACACTCCGGACTTTATAAATAACTATTTTCTTAACATTGGGCCAAATTTAGCTCGAAACTATGACGAACCTTGGTCATATGATGGTCAAATCACGGTGCCTACTTTGTTAACTTTTGAGACAAATATTGAGGAGGTAACAAATATCATCAAAGATATTGATGTTACAAAGGCCTCTAGTATTGAGGGGGTTTCCTCCAGAGCACTGAGGGATGGTCTTTCTGCGGTACCTGAAAGGGTGGTTGAGTTATTTAATCTGTCGTTGTCTCAGGGAATTGTCCCAGACTGTTGGAAGATTGGTACGGTAATACCACTACAGAAGGACGGAGACAGGTCAGATGTGGCTAACCTACGACCGGTAACTCTATTACCGGTAATAGGGAAACTTTTGGAAAAGGTGGTGAATAAACAGCTCATGTTCTATCTAGAATCTCACGACCTACTGGACAAAAATCAGGGAGGTTTTAGAAAAGGGCACTCTACTATCGACACCATAGCTCACTTCACCGACAGTATCTATAAAGGTTTAAATAATAAAGATTATACAATAGCCACTCTAATCGATCTAAAAAAAGCTTTTGATACCGTAAATCACTTAATATTAATTCAAAAATTGGAAAAAATGGGAATTTCGGGAAATAGTCTAAAATGGTTGAAAAATTATTTAACAGGCAGAAAACAAAAAACTTTTGCAAATGGGAAAGAATCAGGCGAGGGTGAGGTGAGCTGTGGTGTACCCCAGGGGTCGATACTAGGGCCTACATTGTTTTTGGTATATATTAACGACCTGAAAAATGTCCTCCAGAACTCTACTTCTTTTCTATATGCTGATGATACAGTGCTAGCGCTTACTGGGCAAAATCTACAGATTATCACAGAAAAAATGCAAGACGATTTGGCCACTTTATTTAAATGGTTCTGTAAAAATAAACTTACTTTAAACGCAAAAAAAACAAACTATATAATTTTTGGACTTAGAGCTAAATTAAAAGAAATTGGGAACCATACTCTCATGCTAGACGGGAAAAAACTGGAGCGCTGTATCTCAGTAAAATACCTGGGGGTGACGATTGATCAGGTACTCAATTTTAATATGCAAGCCGAACTAGCGTGTAAAAAGATGATATTTAAGTCCTATTTGCTTGCCAACCTGAATGACCTGTTAGATACTAAAACCCTGTTGGACATATATAAAACTATGGTGCTGCCGCACGCTGATTATGGAGACATCTTCTATGACATTGCGAATAAAAATATACTGGAGAGGCTTCAAACTATTGAAAATAAAGCCCTCAGGAAGTGTCTTAAGGTTAATCATATGTACCCCACCATAGCTACCCACCAGGAGTCAAAAATTTCTAAGCTAAAACCAAGGCGAATAATGCACCTCTATAACTACATGTACAAACAACAGTGTAACGATGATATGTTAAACCACAGGGAGATTTTCACAAGAGCGCATGATGCTAATCTGTTTGAGGTATATAAGCCCAAAAATGAAACAGGCAGAAAAAATGTGCTTTATAGGGGTGCCATGTTATGGAATGGTCTGGATGTTAGTATAAGAAATATAGAGACATATGACAAATTCAATCTCAACAGGAAAAAGTGGTTAGGGAGCACAAATTACAATTTTATGTACTTTTAATGGGGGTTGCTCCCCCCCCCCCCGGACCCCCCACCTCTGTCATGGTCAAGATTTATAAATTCTATTTTAATGGTGATTATATAACAACACTGGTAGTCTCTCTGGCACAACTATTGTTGAGATTCATACGCCAACACGCTGCTTAAAATGTTTTGTATAAATATGTACATGGATATACCGGTACCAAATCTACGATCGGGTTTATTTAGGTACATAGGGAGCCCATCCCTTACATACTTAGTATACATACTAAATCATAAACTGGATACTATCGAGGAATAGTCTGAGTAATTTAAACACGGTCATATTATTAATGTGTTATACTGATTTAGTAGAAATTATCCTATTTCCGCATTGATTGTTGTATCAATTTGGCAAAACTCAGCCAATTGTATTAATCGCGACGCGAATTAGGGGTAAATTACTTTACTGAAAATATGTATTTAAAATGATATTTGTGATGATGTGATAATATTTTATACAAGGTGAAAATCTTATGTTCGACACTGGATAAGGATGTTAATCGAGCTGAATAAGCTCTTTCTTTATTCAGTCTAAATAAACGAGGGTGTGTTTTTACGCATCTCTCAAATCCAAAAAAAAATCGATCAGCAGTGGCAGTTAGATCTGATGGACATGCAAGCTTTGGCGTCTCACAATGGTGGCTTCCGGTACGTGATGACGGCAATCAACGTTTTCTCCAGGTATGCGTGAGCCGCTCCCACCAAATCCAAAAGCGGCGCGGCTGTCACCGAGGCGTTCCAAACCATGTCCGCGGAGAGATAACCGCGCTCCGTTCAGACAGACAAAGGGAAAGAGTTTCTCAACAAGATCTTCCAAGATCACCTGAGGAGCGCGGACATAGAGTTTTTCACCGGCGAGAACGACGAGATCAAAGCTAGTCTAGTGGAGCGCTTGAACCCAAGTCTGAAGGAGAAGCTGTGGCGCTATTTCACACACAAGAGCACGTATCGCTACCTAGACGTACTGGACGATGTAGTGTCTTCTTACAATCGCACTCACCACAAAACGTTGAAAATGGCTCCCGCTGACGTCAGCTCGGAAAATAGCGAAAGGGTTTTTTACAGACATGATCTCCCCACTAAGAAACAAATCGATGAAATATCGAAAAGGAAAAAAAAAGAAAAGACGTCCACCGCCGACGTCATCGCTCCAGGTGACAGAGTGCGGATGTTGAGAACTAAAGGCGCCTTTGACAAAGGGTACGAGGGAAACTGGCGCGAGGAAGTGATGAACGTTGCTAAAATGTTGGGAAGCAGAGGGTTCGAGCTAAAAGACAACAGTGGTGAGGAGATAAAGGGTGTGTTCTACCCGAAGGAGGTTCAGAAGGTCTACAAGAGTCGTTACGACAACAGTTACCTAATAGACGAGGTGTTGCGTCGCAAGACCGTGGACGGCGAAGAGCTAGCTTTCGTACGTTGGTTGGGTTACGACGACACCCTACCTAGCAACAGCTTTATGGAGTATTACCCTGACAACAGCTTGACGTCTTTCCGAACTCACTTCGACTCACCGCTCCTTCTGACCGAACCGTACGAAGCGGCTTTGAGCGAGATCATCCTCCCTACAGAATGGAGCAACTTGCAAGACGACGATTTGATCATGGTTGTTCCTCTGCGCACGAAGGGTTCGCTGGCTGAGGCGTAAAGAGCTTTGGGAAAGAAGAAACTTGGCAAGAGACAACCCCCCGAGGTGGACTGGGCCAAAGTGAACGAGCTGATTGGTCTGAAGAAGTTGCTCTTGAGCGCTAACCCACTAAATGAGACGGAGGCGCGTTATGTCTTGGAAAAGACGCCAGACACGTCGCAAGAGCAGCGAGTGAAAGGGGGAAGAAAAAAGTTCAAAAGAGACGTCGACTTGAAACAGACAAATGCCGTATACAAGCAGTTCCTGTCCGCGACCCGCGAAAAAGGAGGAAATGAGTTCACCGGAAACAACGCCCACTTCATCCAGCGCTTGAATAAGATCATGACAGATAGACTAGTGGGTACTAGCTTCCTGCTCACCGAGAGGTCCATCTTCTCGTACGACGCGCTGACGAGACGCGTCACCATTGTCCGGCTGAGACACACTTACGTCCTCCTCACCGAGCATCTGGGGGACATTCTAGGCTTTGGGGAGAAGACTCATTTCGATGCATCGACCACCGGCGTCTACATGATGGACCCCATGATGGACCCCGGAGACATGTACTCTGTGTATGTGTACAACGACATCATTGAGGAGAGACATGCAAGTGCCTCTGTTACGCTGCGTCGCGGTGGACAGGAGTGGAAAGGGTCGAGGTGGGATGGCAGCTATCAGTTTTCCGCATTTGGATTATTTTCCCTTGAAATCCAAGAGGTTGGACGAGGTCGGCGTCTACTTGAGAGACAGATCCGGGCGCCCCATACCATCCAGTAGAGGTGAGGTGACCGTGACACTTCATCTGAGACCCGTTGAGCGTTAAAAAAATGATACGTCAACGAGTTCCGTACTTTCCACCAAAGCGCACCACTGGCCAAGGGTACAGCGATTACTACAACGCGCAGTTGGGCAACGGCATCAATGTGTACAGCGGGCGCTCTTTCCAGAGCGGTCACAGTTTAGGTGGCGCTCTATTAGGGCTGATGCGCTCGGCTACCCCCCTATTGAAGAAGGTAGGAAAAACGCTCTTTCACGATGGTGTGGGTGTGCTTAAAGATGTGATGGAGGGGCGGACTTTGAAGAACAGCGTGAAAGAGCGAGAAGTAGGCGCTCTCAAGAGTCTGGCGAGTATGGCGTTCTCTGGAGGGAAAAAAAACACCACCACACCCAAGAAGAAGAAAGCAGAGCGAGCGGGGACCAAGCGACGTCGGCGCTCTCCTCAGACGGGTGGTGGCTCTTGCAAGAGGCGCAGAGGGGACATCTTCGACCGGTAGGCGGGCAGGCAGGCAGGCAGGCAGGCAGGCAGGCAGGCAGACAGACGGGCAACCTATAAATAAAAAGACCTAGAGGACGTCGGCGTCAGTCTATCATCAGCGAGAAGAGAGAGCACAATGGCTTACATACACGAAAGCAGTAATGAGTGCGTGCTCTATGAGCTTGACCTGCACGCCGTAGCGCCGACTCAGACGACTATCCCAAAGTCGACTTTTGTCGGGATAGAAACAAAAAACTCTTTAGAGGATGGGGGTAACATCAATTTCACCATCAACAAGTCGCAGGAGTACACGGACCTCAACGAGAATTACCTTCATCTAGAATGCGAGGTGGTGAAAGCGGACGACAAGGCTCACTCGCTCTTCAAAGATGTCCAAGTCTCCATCGGTGGATTCAAAGTGTCTGGTAACACCGAGACCTACCCTTACCGGGCTTACCTGGAAGGGTTACTTAACTACAACAAAGACGTGAAGGACGGTATCATGAGCGTCCAGGGCTGGCATCAAGATACACCTGGTCACTTTCACAAGTTAACTGATGAGAATGCCGGGTACACCTCGCGCAGAAAGCTAATCTCCAACGATCACTTTTCGCTGAAGGCGCTACTCCACTTTGACCTAGCTCATCAACCGAAGCTGATCGTTGGAGAGACAGAAATCAATCTCACTCTCAAACAGGCGGTCCCCTCTTTCTATCTCATGTGGGCCGCTGACGCAGGCTTCAAATTCAAGATCTACAAAGCGAAGCTCTTCGTGGGGCGAGTGCTGGTAGCGGATTCTGTGGCGGAAACGCACGAAAGAGCTGTCATAGAACAGGGACCCTTCGACTACCTGGTCAACAGAGTGGAAGTGACGACGTACGCCATCCCTGGAGATCACACCTACACGCACTCCAACACAGGCCAACTACCTAAGTCGATGATGATTTGCTTCCTGGACCACAACGCCTTCAACGGTAATTACCTGAAGAACCCGTTCGAGATGAAGCATTATGGCATCAGCTCGCTTCAAGTAATAGTGAACGATCAGAAGGTGCCGAAAGACGCCTACGTCCTTGATTTTAACAAAAAGGCGGCTGTGAGAGAGTACCTAGCACTACACACGGAAACGGGGATGTATGAGGGAGCGCGCTACTGTGGTATTTCATACGACGATTTCCTGAACGGTTACACCGTGTTACCCCTCAATTTAACCCCAGACAGGTTGCACGACGGGTGTCACGTCAACCTTATAAGGGCCGGTCAGCTGAGGGTGGAGGTCAGTTTTACATGTCGAGGACTGGTGAAGTGTACTACCGTGAATTCTCGCGTATAAGCCTAACTCGCGTATAAGCCGCACCCCTAACTCTGCCAAATTATATAAGCCGCAGAGGGGGTCTGAATATTGCGATTTTGGTACTGTAGTATACAAATAAAAACTCTCGTATAAGCCGCACCCTATATAGGCATGTTTGGTATCAAAAGGAAGCTGAGTCTGACTCGCGTACAAGCCGCGGCTTCTACGCGAGAATTTACGGTACTTTGATTCTTTCGGCTTACCGCTGCTGAGTGGGGAGTTCTTGTCTTTCCTGAACCGCTCTGCTCCGTTCAAGTGGCAAAGAAACCATGTTCAACTCCAAGACACCGCTGCTGACACCTGTGGACCTCATTGCGTTCATTTCCTAATTGAAGCATGTCGAACAAGAAACCCGAAGAAATGCATCATGCAAATGAGCAAAAATCCAAAGCTGAGCGATCGGTCAGTGAGTCAGAGGCTCGTGATGATGATGTTGTGACAGATATGGGGTGTTGCGATGGTGGTCGTTTCATGCAGGCAAAGGTTCTCTGCCTTGCCGAAATGGTGTTGGATTTATCCAAAGTGG
The DNA here is from genome assembly GCA_947462335.1 of Harmothoe impar. Lineage (NCBI taxonomy): Eukaryota > Metazoa > Annelida > Polychaeta > Phyllodocida > Polynoidae > Harmothoe > Harmothoe impar. Next base: position 66,676,758 of record OX381714.1, read on the forward strand.
TGCAATGTAAGTTGGAGAACAAGGGTGGTGGGTGTGAGACTGGCAAGGTGAAGCTTTGCGTTCTGTTGGGTTGCAAATGGAAGATGAAGAAGAAGAAAAAGAAAAAGACATAAACTTGTGTGTGAAAAAAAATGTTTTTGATTAAAATGAGAATAAAAGAAATGAAAATGAATTTTTTTGTTGTGTTTTTATTTTCATACATAAGTTTTTTTTAAACTAAACAGCTCATCGTCGACATGTTTACAAAACAAAAAATAGAGTCATGTGCTCTCACTAATCCTCTAATTAGGTCACTTTTGTTTACAAACAAACACGTCACGTGACCTGCCACCCGGACGGGGCCAGACTGTGTTTGCAAGTCTGGCCCGGAGTGGGCTAACCGACGGGCTCCCGTCAGTTTAGGGCACTGGGCTTTGGTCTGGCCCCGTGCAGGTTGAAAGTGGGTTCAGATCGGTTTTAGGATGGGTTGAAAGCGGGCTTAGATCGGTTTTTGGACGGGTTGAAAGCGGGCTAAGATCGGATAATTATGGGTTTTTAGAATCTATTCAATCATTCTCCAATGATTTCTTGTATTTGTTGAACCAGATATCCTAGGTCCTGCTAATCAACCCAAGGCATAATCATACTCTTCCTACCCAATAATGGAAGTATCAAGCAGGCCTATTATCATCAGGTTTGAGTCACATGCAGCATAGACAACTGTCTATGGTGCACATTGGCCTTCAAAGCCATAGTTCATACCTACATGGGGCACATGAGGCACATGAGATATTAAGATTGTAATGCCACAGAAATAGTGTTTACACTAGATAGCTGCTTAGAGAACCTCCTTTTCATCATTCAAATATGTATTCTATCTTATTTCCAAACTGTGAGAACATCTATTTATTGTTTCCTATTCTACATCACTTTAACATGTTATTGTATGATTATATAATGTCAATTTCATCTGGATTTGTTGGAAAACTCTAGATATTGTATAGTAGTGACATCTGGTGTCAGTCAGAACTATTAGACCAGTTGCCCTGTCCAAACCCAACCTCAGCCCTCATCGGCCCGGAGTGGGCTAACCGACGGGCGCCCGTTGGTTTAGGGCACTGGGTTTTGGTGTGGCCCCAAGTGGGCTGCCCGAATTGGGCTCAGAACGGGTTTTGGACGGGTTTCCTGTCATCTGGCCAACATGAACCCAAAGCGGGTAGCCCTCTTTGAAACTGATCTGAGCCCAAATCGGGCAGCCCGCTTTGAAACTGATCTGAGCCCAAAATGGGCAGCCCGATCGGGGCTACACTTCAGCCCAGCCATCTGCCCAACATGAAACCCAGCTCAGTTTTGCCCGACTTCAAACAGCCAATCCGAGCTAAAACCAAATTGGCCCCGTGCGGGCTTGCTACTAGGGTGGTGTTGTTTACAAACAAAAGAGTCATGTGGTCGCTAATCAGGTCACGTTACCATGGTTACCAGAATGCTGGCCTCTGATCGGCTGAGAGCCTAACTAGGTCACATTACCATGGCAACTGTCAATTCTGGTCAAATGGAGGCCTCTGATTGGCTGAGAGTCCTAACTAGCTCACGTGACGTCACTTCCGGTCAAATGGAGGCCTCCGATTGGCTGCAAGTCCAATGAGTAATAAACAGTACTTAAGCATAGTCCTGTTCCAATACAATATATTCTACTATGAGTCATCATACCCTACATCCAGGAATGCTTATGGTACACCCTGGTAGATTTTCAGCATTGGAAGTAACATGTACTTACCATCTTTTGCACCCCATCCTGTTACATAGCAGTGGTCATTTCCCACCTCATCTCTCATACCAAGCCTGACGGGATATATGGTGGAGCTGAGATTCAAGGGAGAAAATCTCAAGACAGCGACGTCTTGATACTGAAGTATGGGATTCATAACATAATAGTCCTCATGCTGAAATTGTATAAAGAGTATGTAATTCATTGTCCTGTCATCATGTGGAGTGATTGGAACATCACTTTGACTCAGGTCAAACAGAATAATATTCTGAAAATATGGTAGGGTAGTTGGATTTTATTTTTTGATTCTGATTTCTTTTAGAATAATCACACACAATAGGCCTGTGTCAACTTGCTTGTAGCTGGGATCCGAGGGGAAGCTCCTCAGGACAGCGACATCTTGATTGCAATTGTGCAAAGCTCAGGAGTGATTTTATTATCACTTTGCTCACAGAGTTAAAACTACACCAGCATCCTTTACACCATTTTGTAACAGACCTCAGGCTCCTCCAGCCCAATAAACCACGCTACAGCTGGTGGCTCAGAATGTAATAAGGCTATCAGACCTTTATACAGGTCCAATTATTCTAATCCTACACAGTGATGCATGGTACAAAACAATGAACGGTAAATGGATATCCCTATTGCGTGTATTTCTATATCTTGGATACATTTTTATCTCCATAAAACAATGCTGTTTACTAGTAATAACGTCATGGGTAAAATGTACGAAAGTACAATCTATTCATGCCATGCACTGAGCTAACTCTGCTCGACATCTTTACGAGAAAGTTAGATACAAGCTTTACCAATATAGGAGTAGGTTGTAAGATGTAGCTACTTACTACTATCATCTCATGAACTGGTCTCCGAGTGACCTCACTACTTACAACGCTTCCAAAACCCACGTCGTAGGGAGGACTGGTAACAAATGTAGAATTAGGAAGCTACAGGGACAGTTCATGAAGTCAGTGTATACAGAGGTGGGAAATATGGAATATAAGAATTGACAGCGGATTATATGAGTAAAGCGGAGGGAGATGGAATACGCCCCCTGGTGGGTTCTCATGTACTATCCAGTGAGGCCAGACTGGTCATCACACCCCCCTCTGGAGGGGAAGGACTGGACTAATGGTTTGGCTCACTAGGGGCGCTCTGCACCTTATATATAGGGCAGTGGACGCCGGAGCTCGGCCTCACAACCACCTCACCGCTGCTGCAAGCGCCTGCTCTTACAGAGACACTGACATTATACAATATAATTTTTTCTTTATGAAAAAAAAAGTACATGTATGCTGAAAAACAAACCCTCAATGTTTGGCCTTTCGGCTTTGGTTATCTATCATAAATGATTGCCCAGAAGTCAGGTTTTCTATGGTTTTTTTTTGTCTGTTTTGCCTCTTGCCGCTGAAATTATTGAATCCAGGAGGTAGGATTTGGCATTTTTCCCCATTTCCCCTCTTTTGGCAGCCCGAAGAAAATTTGCTCTAAAATCCTGGAATCCTAGTTGTCAAAATAAGGTGGCCAAAGCAGGAGAATTAAACATTTAAGCATTGGGTTTTTAAATTTGACAATGCGGGAAAATAAGTATAACTTTGTTAAAATATTCTGTTGAATATACAGAGAATCAGGGTAACAAACATAGGTGCATCAGTGTGAGTTACTGTAAAACCTATCCTTTTTGTGAAAAATATTCATCAGCCTGCATGGTGAAACACAGATTGCTGAACCAACTCGTAAATGTTCAGCTTACTCCCACTAGGTGGCAGCCTGGTTCCTTGGGAGACCTTATTAGTAAAGACACCATCAATATAAGATACATGACTAAAATTGCCATGCAAATAATTAAACAAGTTTCTCATCACCATCTCTATTTTTGCGATGTGCATGAAGAAACCATTATATTTCTTTGAGTTTGCATGGTAAAACTTGGATACAAAGAGGTACTTGTTTTTAATGCCTTGTTTTAATGGTGTGCTACTTGCGATAGAGTTATAATGTATCTAAGGAAATGGGACAGAAAGATACACTCTTTATAATCCATTCCTCGTTATATCTAAGTTTATTATAGGCAAGTTGTACTGGAAATATTAGAACAGTATAATGCAGCTGACTTCTGGACGCATCTTGCAGCAGTGACGGCCCACTGCCGGCTGATGAGGACACATCCACACACCAAGTCCCCAACCCTCTCATACAGAGCGCCCTGCCACGGCCAGTACTCGGGGCTGGTCACATCGTCTACCCCTGTGATGTAGGGGAGGCCGGCAGCTACAGAGCGCCCTGCCACGGCCAGTACTCGGGGCTGGTCACATTGTGTCCCTCTGTGATGTAGGGGAGGCCGGCAGCTACAGAGCGCCCTGCCACGGCCAGTACTCGGGGCTGGTCACATTGTGTCCCCCTGTGATGTAGGGGAGGCCGGCAGCTACAGAGCGCCCTGCCACGGCCAGTACTCGGGGCTGGTCACATTGTGTCCCCCTGTGATGTAGGGGAGGCCGGCAGCTACAGAGCGCCCTGCCACGGCCAGTACTCGGGGCTGGTCACATTGTGTCCCCCTGTGATGTAGGGGAGGCCGGCAGCTACAGAGCGCCCTGCCACGGCCAGTACTCGGGGCTGGTCACATTGTGTCCCTCTGTGATGTAGGGGAGGCCGGCAGCTACAGAGCGCCCTGCCACGGCCAGTACTCGGGGCTGGTCACATTGTGTCCCTCTGTGATGTAGGGGAGGCCGGCAGCTACAGAGCGCCCTGCCACGGCCAGTACTCGGGGCTGGTCACATTGTGTCCCTCTGTGAGGTAGGGGAGGCCGGCAGCTACAGAGCGCCCTGCCACGGCCAGTACTCGGGGCTGGTCACATTGTGTCCCCCTGTGATGTAGGGGAGGCCGGCAGCTACAGAGCGCCCTGCCACGGCCAGTACTCGGGGCTAGTCACATAATCTCCCCCTGTGAGGTAGGGGAGGCCGGCAGCTACAGAGCGCCCTGCCACTGCCAGTACTCGGGGCTAGTCACATAGTCTCCCCCTGTGAGGTAGGGGAGGCTGGCAGCTACAGAGCGCCCTGCCACGGCCAGTACTCGGGGCTGGTCACATAATCTCCCCCTGTGAGGTAGGGGAGGCCGGCAGCTACAGAGCGCCCTGCCACGGCCAGTACTCAGTCACATTGTGTCTCCCTGTGAGGTAGGGGAGGCCGGCAGCTACAGAGCGCCCTGCCACGGCCAGTACTCGGGGCTGGTCACATTGTGTCCCCCTGTGATGTAGGGGAGGCCGGCAGCTACAGAGCGCCCTGCCACGGCCAGTACTCGGGGCTGGTCACATCGTGTCCCCCTGTGATGTAGGGGAGGCCGGCAGCTACAGAGCGCCCTGCCACTGCCAGTACTCGGGGCTAGTCACATAGTCTCCCCCTGTGAGGTAGGGGAGGCTGGCAGCTACAGAGCGCCCTGCCACGGCCAGTACTCGGGGCTGGTCACATCGTGTCCCCCTGTGATGTAGGGGAGGCCGGCAGCTACAGAGCGCCCTGCCACGGCCAGTACTCGGGGCTGGTCACATAATCTCCCCCTGTGATGTAGGGGAGGCCGGCAGCTACAGAGCGCCCTGCCACGGCCAGTACTCGGGGCTGGTCACATCGTGTCCCCCTGTGATGTAGGGGAGGCCGGCAGCTACAGAGCGCCCTGCCACGGCCAGTACTCGGGGCTGGTCACATCGTGTCCCTCTGTGATGTAGGGGAGGCCGGCAGCTACAGAGCGCCCTACCATGGCCAGTACTCAGGGCTGGTCACATCGTGTCCCTCTGTGATGTAGGGGAGGCCGGCAGCTACAGAGCGCCCTGCCACGGCCAGTACTCGGGGCTGGTCACATTGTGTCCCTCTGTGAGGTAGGGGAGGCCTGCAGCCAGGGAGGTCCCCAAAAGGGACAGGAGCAAGACGAGGGAGGTAGGCCTCATGCTGAACTTGGAGCTCATGCTGAACCAATGTGACGTGTCCTGCGGGTACATTCAGCTATATAGGCTTCTATATGGTCTACGTGGCAAGTTTATCTATGAGAGTTTAACAGATTGAACCAAACCACCCCCTCTATGTAAGGCCCCAGTACTAGGCCTTGCACCACTCTAAGTCTAGCTAAAGGAGCAGCAAGCTGTGGGTCTATAAATTGCTAAACAACAACAACAAAAAGAAATCAACGAATCTCTAGGTATGTGTGGACTGAACAGCTGTGGGACATTAACCCGTTAAGGACAGCAGAGTGTTGTAATATGTCCTTTGTTGTCATGATGGATGAATACAGCATTCACGCATCATGCTGACACTGCAGGATTGATACACTCCCAATGGTGTCAGAATGATTCCTGAATCCCACCCTTGTACATGGACTAGCCAGGACTACACTCATGAAGCATGGCAGCAAAGGGCATGTCACCTTAAAGCCCCATGCAGCCCTTAAAGGGTTAACATACACTGCAAAAAAGGTGTTTAGATCCTAAACACAATCCTAAACACATTCCTGCCCCGTTTTTGTCCACACAATATGATCCTAAACATGTTTAGACAAATAATATGTTTAGCTCAATGCTTAGACACTTATGTGTTTAAAGCAATGTGTTTAGGACAATGAAGTGTTTAGAATTCAAGAATTTAGCATATTATTGTGTTTATCTGTCAGGTTTTTAAGGCTAAAAGTGGTGCCCCTAGAGACCTATTATTATTATGTTTAGATAAATAGATAAATAATTTAATTTCCACATAATGTCTTGAAGAGACTTCTAGCAGCCCCCCCCCCCCTTAGGGCAATATGTGCATCATTATTTCACATAGGCCTCTATTTTAACATAGACACAGCCTTGAGTCAATACAACAGACCTTTGGGGAAGATAATGCTTTATCCATTCTTAAAATTCTTAAAAGAGGTGTCTATATAGCGGATGTATCTTTATTTTATCGTGATCATAGTGATGTAGCATTCAACCCTTGAAGTCTTCAATGAGCATTATTATCCTTTTGTATCCCATGCAATTTAAATTAATTAACTCAGATATATCCACCTTTAGATCCACAATATCATTAAATTGGTTGTAGAAACTACAGCCAACCACAGAGCTGCCATCTGGTATGTGTTTGATATACTATGATCTAAACACTACATGTTTACATCCTAAACACCAACTTTTCATACTGTTTAAATTCTAAACATCTAAACAGATTCAATATAACTGTTTAGGCATTTAGAATAAAAGTGTTTCATTCCTAAACAGAAGGATTCAAAGACACAAACCTAGTAAAATGTTTAGACTTTAAACATGTTTAGACCTAAACATGTTTAAAACCTAAGCACCTTTTTTGCAGTGTATTGAACTGATAATAGGCTACACTAATAGATCTTGATATTAGTATCTCAACATGTAAGATTACGACCGGGGACCTGAGAGAACTTCACCAGGACTGTGTGCTAGTGCATACTTTTTATTATACCCCAGGTATGTAGCTCCATAGATTTGACATTGTGTTTCTATTGACACTAATTGGTCATTGTGCAGGGAGTGTTTCCAGCTGACCTTTAGAGGGAATCCATAGTATAAGCATAGCTGAAAATGGCGAATTGCAACATTGACTTGCGACTTATCAGAATGATTCATCAATTTCATTAATTTCTGCAGTAACTAGAAATATCAAGAAGTTGTTGGATGTTCATCTCAAAAAGCAGTTTCCTAAAGTTTCCTAAAGTAACTCCATGATACCTATCAAGTATAAATGCACTATGGATACCCTTTTAAATCAAAAGGAGATGGCCTACACGACAGTCAATCAATATGCATGATATAGATGGTGAATACTTATACAACCTCCAAATGTCAAACCTATGGAGCTAAATATCGGGGGGTATAAGTAATAAGGATTTACAAACACGACAACATCCCCCTTGTACCCCAAGGATGTTCTAAACCGTCCCCTCTGCCCGAATCCACCTGTTTAATATTACACTGTTACATAAAAATCAATGTGAATGAGCAGCGCAAGCTACATACATATTGTTGTTTCAAAGTATAAACTATGGTATTAGTACTTTTAGATTACAGTAGAAAATGTAGTATTCATATATATAGAGGTCAAAGGTCACCAAAAACCCTTTTTTCATTTTTTCTCTGCTTCTAGGAATGGCAGCAGCGCCAAATATAGTAAAAACATATATCTATGGGCCCTAGACTTTGGCTGATTATGGATAAGGTCATTTCAAGGTCATATATGGTGGAAAATCACTGAATTTGAGCATATTTTTACCAATCGTGAACATTGTTCATAATTGGCTACAAGCACCAAAAACAGACTACACACTTGTCAAAAGGCTTTTCTTTTCAGAACAAATGGTGAGTTACCGAAAATGTGACCTCTAATGACCTTGACTATGGCTGAAGGTTGAAGATCATCAAAAACCCAATTTTCATAGTTTTCCTCTGATTTCTCTGCTTCTTGGAATGGTAGCAACGCCAAATTACAACATAACTGATTATGGATGACCTTGACATCGAGGTCAAGATCATTTAAAGGTCATATATATACTAAAAATGAAATCACTGAATTTAACCACATTTCATTCAAAATGGGTTACAAGCACCAGAATCTGACTGGCCGTACATTGTAGAACGCTCTTCCAGGAAAAAATATTACAGGCTGTGTCTCACGACCTTGGGCCAATGTTTTTGTCTCTGACCGGGTGCCAGCTCTGACCGGGTGCCAGCTCTGACCGGCCTGAATAAAAACAGGTTATTTAGGGAAGATGGAGATAGAATTTGGCTGAAAAGGTTATGGATGTTATAACTCTCTAAACTAGTCATTAGTTGTCCATTTTTATCATAATCTGCCCTAAATAACCCGTTTTTATTCAGGCCGGTCAGAGCTGGCACCCAGTCAGAGCTGGCACCCGGTCAGAGCTGGCACCCAGTCAGAGACAAAAACATTGGCCCAAGGTCGTGAGACACAGCCTACACTGCATGAAAATAATGTAAGTATATCTAAGTTTACCTAATTATCTGGGAGAGGTCATGGAAAGATCGTTTAGAACTTTCCACAGAATTATGAAAAATACAAATCATTGGAAAATACTTTTAGTATATTTTTACTATTTTCCGTCCCCTGATTTTCACCAAAAATAGATATAGGAACAATACAATTTTGCTATCAAACTTAAGGCACATTATGGCACATGCCTTAGACCTGCAGTTCCACATGTAGCCACTAGACGTATCTCGCATACCATGGAGCCTTTGGGTGGTCAGGCCCCATCTAATAATATATTATAGGTTATTAGATATGCCACTGCAATTTCACATTCAAGTAGGAGTTAAAAAATGGGAACAAAACCACGTGGTATATCTAACAAGAAACTTTTTATTTCAGTACATTATGCATTCATATAAAAACAATTAGGCTTAAATATGTATCCCCTGCACTCAACCGTGTTGAATATTATCTCAGTATTTTGTACTTGTTACTTTTCGAGATACGGTACTTGTCATGCATAATGCTAGGAAGTAAGTATCTGGAAGGAGAGTGCAACATATGAACACTACAAAGAGATGAATGTATGATTGTCTTCAAGCACAGTCCTGGTATCCATAATAACATTGTCCTTAATCTATTTAACATAGGCCTTGTACCAGTGACTAACAGGCTACCAGTACTTACACATATCTCACAGAACCTGTACTGAGGTAAGCACAGTTAAGTGGGGAGGGGGTTAGTGGATTTGGGGCAATACAATTGACCACTCTAGGGGTGGGGATTTTACTTATTCTAGCTAAAAAATCCCCAGTGTTACTATAGTTCTAGTGGTGGTGGTGGGGGGGGGGGGTATGACCCCCTAGGGGTGGAGGGAGTTTTGTGGGATTATCCATCAAACCCCCCGTGTTAGATAAACAATAGGGACTACATACCTAAATCTGTCCATTGTCCAACACGCGGTAGTTACACTGGGATCAGCAGTATGACACTCTATGGCTATGGAATGTGCAACACGATGTCATGTAATATATGGTCAGAGAACGATGGTGTATAGCAATGAATTTTTTTAAACTTTTGCACAAAAGTTCCTTATATAACGTTACTTAATGTTACTTATATATTTACATATGAAACATAAGTTTCTTATATGGTTGATGTACATTATTTGGTGACAACAATTTCACTCAAAATAACTCTTCATCATGGTCTTTTCCAACCATTTGCCAAACCTAAAAGAAATTTCCGCTCCCCATGTTTTTGAAACCTGGTTCGGCCTATGTCGCTGCTGCTGTCTACTATTTGTAGACGATTGTAGCTGAGCAGCATTTGATAACAGCCTTGTATGTTTTTTATAAAAAGATATTTTCTTATTTACACGAGCCCAATCACGTTGTTCTGACTCTATCAATATACACATAAATAGTTGGCATTCAAAGTGTAAGATGTATAGTTACATATGTACATACACTGTAAATAGTTAGTGTAGGTACCCAGTAGAATCTACTGTAGATCTACGGTAGAATCCACTGTAGAATGGATTTACAGTAAAATCGACTGTAGATTTACAGTGGATTCTACTGCTTACTTACAGTGAACTGTTCACCTACAGTAGAATCTACTGTACACCTACAAAATGGCAACCGACTTTTTACAGTTTAGCTCTTGGCAAGGCCAGACATCTCATATCACAGAGAAGGATTACAACCATACATGCCTCATGGTCCATGTGTCGGCATGATGCACCAAAGCAGTGCTGGAGAGTAACTCAATAGTCCTGCATTAGTGCATCATACTAATACTTTCACAGTGTATCACCTGTTATCACGACAAAAGAGCATTAATGCACTGTGCCCAAACCGAAAATAACGAAACAATTTTAAATTATCATGTCACTCGGAACCGATCTCAGTGGAGGGTTCTGAGGAAGTGACGTCACAATACCTCCACTGAATGCTGCCATTTAAGTAATGGACTGATTAAAGTCTAATTTTAAGCATATGCCACTTTGACCTTTCCGTGACATTCACAGGGCATTAACTGAAAGTCGGCTTAAAGTTGGCTTAAATGCCAACTACCATGCAGTCTCCTTCATATTCACAGTGCAGTGTATTTACTGTTATCTCACTATTTTATCCACGAAACCCTCTGCCGAAAATATCACCACTGAGGAAAGATGTCATGTAAGGTCAGAGATCAATCACGAATGGGTATCATGACGTCATGCAGTGACATCACATCACCTCTTATTCATTATGTCATTCAATATTGTTCTAGTCCGAAAGTCACAATAGGGCTGACGTGTAGCTTTAGCTGTCGCTGTAGTTATTTAGTGACGTCACTGCATGGGACTGACATGTGATGTCATAACGTCATAATGACGTCACTGTGTAGAACTGACATGTGACGTTATGACCTGATAGTGACGTCACTGTGTGTAGGTGACATGTGACGTAGTGACGTCACTGTGTTTGACTAACACGTGACGTCATAATGTTGTAGTGAGATCACTGTGTATAGGTAGCATGTGACATGTAGTGGCATGACTTGGCAAGCATGTTAAGAGACATGACGTCATGACGTCGTAGTGACATCACTGTGTAGAACTGACACGTGACGTCATGACACCATAGTGACGTCACTGTGTAGGACTGACACGTGACGTCATGACACCATAGTGACGTCACTGAGTGGGACTGACACGTGACGTCATGACACCATGGTGACGTCACTGTGGAGGACTGACACGTGACGTCATGACACCATAGTGACGTCACTGTGGAGGACTGACACGTGACGTCATGACACCATGGTGACGTCACTGTGTAGGACTGACACGTGACGTCATGACACCATGGTGACGTCACTGTGTAGGACTGACACGTGACGTCATGACACCATGGTGACGTCACTGTGTAGGACTGACACGTGACGTCATGACACCATGGTGACGTCACTGTGTAGGACTGACCCGTGACGTCATGACACCATAGTGACATCACTGTGGAGGACTGACACGTGAGGTGGCCCTACTGGTGAGTTTCCGTTGCCCGTCGTCGTCATTACAGCAGGCCTTACAGCAAGGCATGGCATGTTGCTATGGATACTTAGTGATGTCACTGTGTACAGCAGAAACGTGACGTCATGGCGTCATAGTGACATCACAGTGTACAGCTGACATGTGACGTCATGACGTCATCATAACGTCACTGTGTAGGACTGACACATGACGTCATGACGTCATAATGACGTCACTGAGTAGGACTGACACGTGAGGTGGCCCAACTGGTGAGTTGCCTTTGCTCGTCGTCGTCATTACAGCAGGCCTTACAGCAAGGCATGGCATGTTGCTATGGATACTCGGTGACGTCACTGTGTATGACTGACACATGACGTCATATCACCATAGTGACGTCACTGTGTAGGACTGAGACATGACTTCATGGCGTCATAGTGACATCACTGTGTGGGACTGAGACATGACGTCATGGCGTCATAGTGACGTCACTGTGTAGGACTGACACGTGACATCATGACGTTGTAGTGACGTCACTGAGTGGGACTGACACGTGAGGTGGCCCTACTGGTGAGTTTCCGTTGCTCGTCGTCGTCATTACAGCAGGCCTTACAGCAGGGGAGGGCCTTCACACAGCAGCACAGACAGCAGAGCAGGGGGACGCCCACCAGGATTGGCGGCAGGATGTAGATGTAGGGGGAAGCCCTCTCCAGCCACGAGATGGTCGTGGTCTCCGGGGCTGCTGTCGTTGTCACGTTACTGTTTACTGCGTTACGACGCCACCGCTCTATGACGTCAGTGTCTGCGACGTCAGGGACAGGGAGTGACGTCACCACTGTAAAAAAATGAAGAACAGAGTTAGTTTTATTGGTATATATTCAAAAGTGGTATTTATTTCAGATTTCTCCTTTCAGGGTTTCAAGTATTCACTGCTTTGATTACAAAATATTCAAAAATATTCAAAATTTAAAAAAAAAAGTGAAATCAATTTGCTACCACTTTAAAACAGGGTTTCGCTGATTAGACAATAGTTGCAAGGAAGATGTTGATTAGTTGACAGCAAGAACTGCCATTCGCTAACGGGGCCTGGCTCCACTGTTTGACAGGATAAATAAATGAATAATCAATCAATCAATCAAGTAAACTATTCCTATATCTGCACCAGCTTTGGTACTTTTGTCCGGAAAATATTGGTTTTCCCCTCAAGGCACCGAACTTTTATAGATATCTTAGATAGGAGTATATCAAAGAAGGATCAGTTGATGCAATGAATCTAGTAAGATGCTACGAGGTTTCTGCTTTCTTTAATCAAGACTGCCTCCTCAGATTTTAAATCCTGAATGCATGAACAGAAGGTAAATGGGAAATAGTTAAGAAATATAAAAAGGCAAAGGTATATAACTAGTTTAGAGATGTCAGTTAGCTTAGTAACGTAGACATATGTGCTAAACTAAAGAATAACCAATTTCTAATAGCAGGGAGTGCCGGTTGAATTTCAGGTCCAGAAATGGTTTCTCATACAACCCTCGAAAGGAGTCCCTCCCCCCCCCCCCGGGTGACTAATATGTTGTTTGCACACCAATTACGCTTAGTAACACGCAGTGCTGTTGCTGCTGCTATGTTGGCACAAGAGGAAAAGGGAGGGTCACGAAGTGGCTCATACACACAAACTTAGTGGCTACAGTCTTTGGACAATATTTGCCCGTCCATATATTAAGAAGAACAACACATGAACCGGTACAGCATAGGGGCTAAACCTTTAATGTTGCGAAAAGATTACTTTTGTCAGGATGATGCACCAATGCTGCCCCGGCGAGTAACTAGCCGGATCTGCATTGGTGCATCATGCCGAGCTTTTGGGAGTGTCTCAACCCTATGAGTCAGCATGATGCTTGAAGGCAGCACTGGAGAGTTACTCACTAGGGCTGCATTCACGCATCATGACATGCAACCAAGGGCATGATATATTAAGACATTATGCTATCCTTAATGGGTTAAATCAGCTAAGGAGGCCAAACAGTACAAGTAGGCTGTAGGACCCAGTACCCAGTCCTGTACACACTAATACTGCTACACCCAGTGCATGGTACATACCCATGTTGATCCACATTCTCTATGGCTTTATAAACAAAGGTGGGGTCACCTAGGATGGCAGTCAACAAAACATAGATTGAATGACGCCACAATTTCCTGACCATACTTTCGAGAATAAGGTCAAGAAAGATGAATCACATTCTACAATCTCATATATAAGCATGCAGAATAACAGTTTTGATAAAGGTACAATAATTATCCAAGTGAATATTAATGTTTTTTTGTCTTGCATCGATTACTTAAACAAGTATGTATGTTTATAAAGACCATCACATGTGATAAGTCGTCTTTAGTGCACGATGCAGGGGTTGCTATACTGTGTCTAAGGTGAAATAATACAAAGAGATTGCTTCTCAGACGGTTTGAATATTTGGTAATAGAACAGCCAAAAGTACTTTTCTCATTTCAAGAAAATGAGATAAATAAACTCTCCTGGCTAACAAATGATTAGTTTTAAGATTTCTTAAAACGAGTCATTAGTTATTTTAGGCTGTGTAAAATCCCGGACCCAAAACGATTCTTGACTATTGTAGTGTAGCGGGCAAGTATCGCTCGGGGCAGCCCGAGCATGCGTGGAGAGCGCACTGCCCGCTTGTGGTAGCTCAAGTACTGTAGCAGAGCAGTGGCGAAGCAGCTAGCCCTGTCGTGTAGCGGTTAGCATTCTCAACTCGAGAGCGGTGGGACCGGGCTTTGATTCCCCATGTGGCTTGTCAGTTTCCTGTTGCCTGTTACAGTAGTTTTGGATTGACCTGATCGAAAACATCATACCTGATGGTGAGGAACTGTCAATAAGCAAAAAAAGGTTCCACTATCAATGGTTTGCTTAGGGCATTGTCAGTAACAGGAAAATATTGCACTATTTACAGTATTGTTTCATATTGATGTGTTGATTCATATAGTGATAGTGAACAGATTAAAAAAATCAACCCACAACAGTACAAGTTGTTCGTCAACGAAAAAAGAATCACTGCCTTCTATTGGTTACCTAACATCAAAATGGTGAAGTGACCGCCGAGTACAATGCTGCAATGGTCAGGGTGAACAATTAGAACCTGTTTACTGGTTAGGCTGCCATGTTATTATCGAGCCTCATAGCCTGTCATTCATGGACTAATTCCTGCCCAGTGCTCAGGCATTCTAACCCTTTAAAGTCAGCCTATTACTTTAATACATTATATCCATGTTATGTCCCTTGTAAATAACTCACCAGGGCTGCATTCACGCATCATGCCGACCCTACAGGGTTGATAACTTCCAAAGGGTCAGCATGATGCTTGAATGCAGCACTGGTGAGTTACTCACCAAGGCTGCATTCATGCATCACGACAACAAAAGGGAGTAACACATTACTGCATCATGCCACCCTTAGAGGTTTACTAATGGGAGTACTTCCATGTCTAAAGCCGCACACACGACCAAACAGCACCCATTGTCTGTGTATCCCTGCGCGCACAATGTAGTCCTGGGTGTGTAATGTTGTTACAGCCCACCAGGGGGCAGGGTAAACACTGTGTCTAGTTACACATCAGCACAGGAAGCAACAGGCCCAAGTAGCTGCAGGCTGTGAGCACTAGTGCTCTACCTCAACTTCTACTCAGCAGGCCACTCAAATAATCAGTTGGTTCTCATCACCCGGCAGTGGAAAATGTGACCAGGGCGTTCCTTGTTTAATGTTTTTTTTTTCTTTTTTTACTGAGGCATTAGACTAGCTGTTACATTGAAAGTTATTCCTACCTGACTGCATTAGGCTGTGTCTCACGACCTTGGGCCAATGTTTTTGTCTCTGACTGGGTGCCAGCTCTGACCGGGTGCCAGTTCTGACCGGGTGCCAGCTCTGACCCGCCTGAATAAAAACGGGTTATTTAGGGCAGATGATGATAAAAATGGGCAACTAATGACTAGTTTAAAGAGTTATAACATCCATTAACCTTTTCAGCCAAATTCTATCTCCATCTGCTCTAAATAACCCGATTTTATTCAGGCCGGTCAGAGCTGGCACCCGGTCAGAGCTGGCACCCGGTCAGAGCACCTCGGCAGTATATGGTGGTCCTATAGAGGTAGGATGACCGGGCAGTGTGGTCATGCACATTACAAAGGATGACCGCTTTGGCCCCTTGTCACCAGTAACTAAATGGTCATCCAACAAATAGGATGACCATGTCTCTCTCCCTCCCTTCTCCCTTCCTCCTCTTCTCCTTCTCCCTCCCCCTCTCCCCTCCTTCTCCCCCTCCCTCCCTCCCTCCCTCCCTCCTTTCTCTCTCCCCCCTCCCTCTCCTTTTCTCCCCTCCCTCCCCTCCCTCCTTTCTCTCTCCCCCCTCCCTCTCCCTTTCTCCCCTCCCTCCCCTCCCTTCCCTTCTTCTCCCTCCCCCCTCTCCCTCCCTCTCCCCTCCCTCCCTTCTCCCTCTCTCCCTCCCTTCTCCCTCCCTCCCTCTCCCTCCCTCCTCTCTCTCCCTCCATTCTCCCTTCCTCCTCTTCTCCTTCTCCCTTCCCCTCTCCCCTCCTTCTCCCCCTCCATCCCTCCCTCCCTCCCTCCTTTCTCTCTCCCCCCTCCCTCTCCCTTTCTCCCCTCCCTCCCCTCCCTTCCCTTCTTCTCCCTCCCTCCTCTCCCTCCCTCTCCCCCTCCCTCCCTTCTCCCTCTCTCCCTCCCTTCTCCCTCCCTCTCCCTCCCTCCCTCCTCTCTCTCCCTCCCTTCTCCCTTCCACCTCTTCTCCTTCTCCCTCCCCCTCTCCCCTCCTTCTCCCCCTCCCTCCCTCCCTCCTTTCTCTCTCCCCCCTTCTCCCTTTCTCCCCTCCCTCCCCTCCCTCCTTTCTCTCTCCCCCCTCCCTCTTCCTTTCTCCTCTCCCCCCCCTTCCCTTCTTCTCCATCCCTCCTCTCCCTCCCTCTCCCCCTCCCTCCCTTCTCCCTCTCCCCCTCCCTCCTCTCTCCCTCTCCCTCAGAGCACCACTCACAACAGAGCACCACTCACCCTCCCTTCAACAACTCACCTGTAAATAACTCCCCCCCCCCACCCCCAGCCAACATTGTCACCCTACCCCCCCCCCCTCCCACTAGGCCCCACAAAGGCCATTCACCATAGTAGTTTTCTCCTGCCTCCACTGTATGATTTTAAGAACCTGGACACAGTAGTATAAAACAACATATAATACATATTCTTGACACATGGGGAGCGTATGGAATTTCCAACGCCCCGCCAGTAGTTTAATATGACACTTACATAAGTAAGCGTTACTGTGTGAAAATCTCTGTATAGAACTTTTATATACTTCATGTACTTAGAGCTGCATACATGTTACTTGAACCTGACCTTAATGACATACCTGTAGCTGCCATACATTAATCCATGCAACGAGCAGCAGACCGATTGCTGCGGCCTCTGTAGTGCTGAGGACTATGGCACGCCGCCCGCATATTTTACGCGTCTGCCCCGTGTCATACGCGCACCTACGCGCCCCCTGCACGCTCCTGATGGCTAGTTACAGTGTATGTGGTTGCATCCAGGATTTAGTGCTGGGCACTATAAGTTTATAGTGCTGGGGACTACGTTTATAGTGCTGGGGACTATGGTTGTAGTGCTGAGCACTACAGGTGTAGTGCTCAGCACTACAAACGTAGTCCCCAGCACTATAAATTAGTACACAGCTACTATAGGCCCCTTATGGTTATCATAAAGGGCCTACACCGCTGCATTCTAAAGATACTGTATAATACTGCATAGTGCTGGGGACTATTAAATGTGTAGTCCTTAGCACTATAATGGTGTTCTGTAGTGCTGAGCACTACAGGTGTAGTGCTCAGCACTAAAGGTGTAGTGCTGAGCACTACAGGTGTAGTGCTCAGCACTACGCAGATAGTGTACTGTAGTGCTGAGCACTACACCCATAGTCCTCAGCACTACAGTCCTAGGGACTACGACTGTAGTCCTCAGCACTACGACTGTAGTCCCCAGCACTATGATTGTAGTCCTCAGCACTACACATGTAGTCCTCAGCACTACACCTGTAGTCCTCAGGACTATGACAAATAGGCTACATGCAGCTTTTCTATAGTTTCTGACAGCACTGTACATAGGCCTACCTAGGCTACCCTGGTATATGATCCCGTGGACTGCAGATATATAGTCCCC